>CM053275.1:19110865-19245411 GCA_028583415.1 Protea cynaroides
GATATGGACATTATGAATTTTTGGTCATGTCTTTTGGATTAACAAACGCACCAGCAACCTTTATGGAACTTATAAACCGGGTTTTCCATGACATGTTGGATACGTCGGTTATTGTATTCATTGATGATATATTAGTCTACTCCAAGGACGAGAAAACTCGCAGCGCGCTGCGGCGACTACGAAGGGAAAAGCTCTGCAAATTTACAAAGGTGAGTTTTGGCTAAAGGAAGTCGCATTTCTAGGCCATGTAGTATCCGCTGAAGGAATTAAAGTGGATCCCAGCAAGATTGAGGCGATTGTAAAGTGGGAAGCACCGAAGAGCGTTGCAGAAATTAGAAGTTTTCTGGGTCTAGCTGGGTATTATCGACGATTTCTGGAAGACTATTCCCGAATTGCCGTACCTCTTACCATTTTGACTAAGAAGAGCGAGAAGTTTGTCTGGACGGATAAATGCGAGAAGAGTTTCCAAACCTTGAAAGCTAGATTGATATCAGCTCCAATCTTGACCATCCCGATTCCAGGACAACCATTTATCTTGTACATCGATGCGTCAGGACTGGGATTAGGATGTGTACTTATGCAAGGAGAACAAGTAATTGCATATGCCTCAAGACAACTGAAGACACATGAAAAGAACTACCCCATTCATGATTTGGAACTAGCGGTAGTAGTACATGCTGTCAAAATATGGAGACATTATCTGTACGGGGAGAAGTTTCAGATTAAATCAGACCATAAAAGTCTTACTTACCTATTTAATCAGAAGGAGCTGAATATGATACAAAGAAAATGGTTGGAACTATTGAAAGACTATGATTGTAATATCCAGTATCATCCGGGAAAAGCTAATGTAGTAGCCGACGCGTTGAGTAGAAAGGCAATGATAAAATCTCAGGGAGAGGTTAGCACAACTGCCGCAATGCGTACTACCAGAAAGGTATTCAAGCACAGTAATGAGTAGTTTGTGATAGATGCACCAGATGGATCAGCCAACCAAGGGTTTATTCATCGGTTTTCAAATATGTTCGCCGCATTGAAAATTATACCGGATATAGTTGATGAAGTGAAGACAGCCATCAAATCAGACCCTTACCTAAGAACGGTACAAGAAGACATCGAAAAAGGTAGAACTAACCCTGAGTTCACCTTGGACGAAGAAAAGGTACTAAAGTACAAAGGAAGGATATGTGTACCCGAAACAGAAAGCTTGGACATTAGACACCGATTGATGAAAGAGGCCCATACCACCATCTATTCTATACATCCTGGGAGTACAAAAATGTATCATGATCTAAAGAAACTATATTGGTGGAGAGGAATGAAAGAAGATGTAGCTAAGTTTGTGTCTCAATGCCTAAATTGTCAGAAGGTAAAGGCTGAACGACAAAGACCGGCCGGAATGTTACAGCCGTTATCGAAACCAGCATGGAAATGGGACTGCATCACTATGGACTTCGTCATGGGATTACCACTGACTCCTCGAGTAGTTGACGCAGTTTGGGTGATTGTAGACCGCCTGACTAAAACAGCTCGCTTTATACCTATACGACCCCAGTATACACTAGAGAGGTTAGCTAAGCTGTATGTGGATAACATTGTGCGATTACACGGCGTACCTGAAAGTATTGTGTCCGATAGAGATCCACGATTTACTTCAAAGTTTTGGGAAGGATTGCAAAAGGCTATGGGTACAACATTAAAGTTTAGTACTGCAATCCACCCACAAACAGATGGACAGTCGGAGCGTACAATTCAGATTTTAGAAGATATGCTTCGAGCATGTGTAATTGTCTTCAAAGGATCATGGGATGAAAAGTTACCACTAATTGAGTTCGCTTATAATAATAGCTATCAAGCTACTATATAGATGGCACCCTATGAAGCACTGTATGGCAGAAAGTGTCGAACTCCGTTGTTTTGGAATGAAATTGGGGAACGTAGTATTGTTGGATCAGAATTTGTTGAAGAGACTTGTCGAGTGGTCGACATTATCAAAGAAAGAGTGAGAACAGCTCAGAATCGTCAGAAGCAATATGCCGATACCCGACGCCGAGACCTTGAGTTCGTCGTAGGTGATAAAGTATTCTTAAAAGTATCGTCTATGCGAGGATTGAAACGGTTCGGACAGAAAAGGAAACTAAGTCCAAGATATGTTGGGCCATATGAGATTCTAGCTAAGCATGGGAAAGTGGCTTACTAGTTAGCCCTACCACCATCTATGTCAAGTGTACATGACGTATTTCATATCTCCTTATTAAAGAAGTATGTTAAAGATCCTACGCACGTTCTGACAGTAGATCTGCCTGATTTGACTGATGATTTGACATTCGAAGTAACACCAACTGAAATCACCAGCCGAAAGGTTCAACGACTACGCAACCGAGATATTTATTATGTTAAGGTCACTTGGAGAAGTAGAGACATGAAAGAAATTACATGGGAAGAAGAGAATGCTATGCGAAAGCAATACCCTCATTTATTCAACTCAGAAAGTATGAACAATTTCGGGGACGAAATTTTTATAAGTAGGGGGGAGTTGTAAGACCCGTATCAAACTAACCCGGTCTTACTACCTTGAACCAGGGCTACCCATCATGGTCGAACCAAACGGATCAAGTGCGTGAAGGAGATCACGATCTCAGGTATTAAACTGACCCAAAAACACTAAAATTAGGGGGAGGGTCGCATACCTAGCAAGGGAGGGTCGGACCCCCCAGTATAAAAGTCAGACCCCCAGTTTTATACCGGGGGGTCGGACAGTTTAAGGACCAGGGGTCGACAAGATCTCCGACCCCCCTATCGACCCCCGGTAATCGGTAAAAACAGCACGAATCGAAAATTAGGAAACTTTCCTAATTTCAATGGGATTCCTTCCTAATCTCAATGGGACTTATTTTGGGAGTTTCTACTCTATAAATAGGACGTCCCTAAGCCTCTTTCACTCCTTTTAGAACCCTAATTGGATTGAGAGAAAGAGAAGAGAAGAAGAAGATAAAGAGAAGAGAAGGAAAGTGGAGAAGAAGATCAAGGAGAAGGCTTCAGAGAAACAAACCTAATTCTCAGGTATGAATACTATCTCCATGTAATTCTACAGACCTTAGAATAGATAGAGAAGAGGGAATGATCTAGGAAAAACCCAAATCATCCACCCATGGTTATGTTTTCATGGAAAACCATGGAGAAAATTATGAAAGCTATATAGGTGAATGAACTACGGTTCTAGGCCATAGAACATGTGTGGAATGGACTGTAGAAGCAAGCCATAGGACCCCAAACACGAAGAATGGACTGTAGGATGAAAAATTTAACAAAACCCACAGGGGGTCACACGGGGGTCGATGGCCAATCGACCCTACCAGACCCTGATCATCGACCCCCAGTGTTCGGGAAGTCCAGAATAGGGGTGGTCGCACCCAGGGTCGATCAAACCTCCGACCCTAGCATCGACCCCCAGTTACCAGCATACTTTTTAAAGTCTGAATTAATTCTAATTAAATTCTATCGACTTGGTTAGGTTTTCTAGTGATATAATATCGATATATAGTTGATTCTTAAAGCTTGAAAGAGGACCTATGATCAAGTAAAGGTGAGGGAACAAGACTTAAACTAATTGGTTAATAATAAACTGTTTTATTTCGAGTCCAATGCCATGATTGATTCTATGCGTGTATGCTTGTTATGTGCATTCAACATGTCATCCAATATTTCTATTATTACTGTTCATGCATATTTAATTATTGTTTATAACATGATGATGATGATGATAGGAATAGGCATGTGGATGTATGTGTATGGTTGGTGTGCTTGATGCGAGCGAGTATCAGGGGGAGGACGTGACACTGTGGTTCATCCTGGTCACCAGACTCTAGCTCTATCTCTAACTCAAGTCTTGTCCATTAAACATTGTCGTATCACCATTACCTTAGCAGAACTAATACGTCGTAGGGTATCAGGGGGGACGTGACACTGTGGTTCATCCTGGTCACCAGACCCTAGCTCTATCTCTATGGACGTATTGAGGGATGCTGGGGTGAGGCCTTGGATACACTGTTTGGCATTAGGATTGGTTAGTTGCGAGCTCGGTTTGCAAGCCCATGCCAGCAGGGGCTTACGTGTTCGTATGGCACTGTACAATAATAATTGTTAACCTTTGTTGTACAATGTTCATGGTGGGTGCATGTGGGACGACAATAAGCGTGACCTTTGGGCGGCTTAAACACTTGTGTATAGAGGAGGAGTCAATAAGCGTGACCTTTGACCTCCAACCCTTTCTATAGCACATTGCAAACTTATTTACCAGACCAAAGATATGAATTGAATGCATACATATGTTTGTTGCATTGTTTTGTTTCCTCACTGAGCCATGATGTGTGCTTACCCTCTCGACGTCGAATATTTTTAGTTGATGACAGGTACCACAGTTGCAGATTATATAAATGACTTGGTGTATGCGCGCGTTGCTACAAGGGAGGCTGAAGACTTAGTGGATACGCATGACCCCTCATGCGAGTGCAACTCATGCGTGTTCTATTAGGATTTTTATTTGAATTTATAAAAGATGTAATTGATATTTTATTTAGTTATGTCTCAGTTGATACAACAATAATTTGATATTTTAATTATGATTATTACATTTAGAATGCTCAGTTCATTTACTATAAGACTTCCGTTATTGTGTATTTATTCTGATTATGATTGTGGATGTGCCTGGTTTTATTTTTAATGGATACCGTCTACTAGAGATCCTGGTTGAACCGTTGGTTTATGGCGGTTCATCACACCGTTCTTAATGGTGCAGAATTTGGGGTGTGACATCAGGGGAGGTGGTCTCGGACCGTGTAGTCTTCGACTCTGTCGGGGGGCCTTAGCTCTATCTCTATGGACGTATTGAGGGATACTGGGGTGAGGCCTTGGATACACTATTTGACATTAGGATTGGTTAGTTGCAAGCCCAGTTTGCAAGCCCTCGCCAATAGGGGCTTATGTGTTGGTATGGGTAGAGCATCAGGGGAAGTGTGATGCGGTGCGGTCCTAAGCACTTTAGCTCTATCTCTTTTCAATGGTGGGTTCATGTGGGGGTGGCAATGGTATTTGATCCGTTGAGTGGTTCCACACACTCGTGTATAGAGGTGCGGCAACCTCCAAACCTTTTCTATAGCACATTGCAAACTTTTATACCAGACCACAGATATGAATTGAATGCATGCATATGTTTATTGCATTGTTTTGTTTGCTCACTGAGCCCTGATGTGTGCTCATCCTTTTTGAATTTGAATATTTTTAGTTGATGATGCAGGTATGACTGTGGAAGATTATATGAATGCTCCCGCATACGGGCATGTTGCTGCAATGGATGCTGAAGATATAGTGGAGACGCATGACTCATCATGCGAGTGCAACTCATGTGTTTTCGATTAGATCTTTATTTGGACCATTAAGGAAATGTAATTTGATATTTTATTTACTTATGTCTCGATTGATGCAACATAATTGGATATTTTATTTATGATTATCACATTTAGATTCTCAGTTCATTTAATATTAAGACTTCTGCTATTGTGTATTTATTCTGATTATGATTGTGGATGTGTATGGTTTAAACAAACGGACACAGCCTATTTGAGATCCTGGTTGAACCGCTAATAACAGCATATTTGAGATCCTGGTTGAACCGCTGGCTTATTAGCGGTTCATCACACCGTTCTGAATAGTACGGAATTGGGGTGTGACAGTAAGGCTACTCTAAGGTTTGTTACAAGACTTTCTTCGTCTTTGGAATAAATCAATATATAGTCTATGAAAACTATGACTGACGTGTCCAACATGTCATGAAACACCCGGTTCATCAGTTCCATAAAAGATGTAAGGGCATTGGTAAAACCAAAAGACATAACTAGGAACTCATAATGTCCATTCTCGATTTTAAAAGCTATCTTCAGAATATCACTGTCCAAATTCTTCAGTTGATGATATCTTGACCAAAGAACAATCTTAGAAAATACCTTTGCACCTTGTAGCTGATTAAACGAGTCATCGATCTGAGGTAGTGGATATCGGTTCTTGATCGTGAGCTTGTTTAATTCTCAATAGTCTATACATAGCCAGACACTACCGTTCTTCTTCTTTACGAATAGCACTGGCACTCCCTGTGATGAAATACTTGGTTGGTTAGAACCTTTGTCTAATTACTTTTGTAGATGAGTCTTCAATCCTTCAACTCTGTAGGAGCTATTCTATAGGGTGCCTTTGACACAGGTGTCATCCCTAGTAACAAGTTGATAACGAACTCAGTTGCTCGATCAGGTGGCAACCCGGATAAGTCTCCTAGAAACACATCAAAGAATTTATGCATCACATCAGTATCTTCCATCTGTGTGCTTCTTTAGTAGCATCTACCACATGTATCATGTATCCAACTCCTTTCTTTTCAAAGCGCCTTTAATGCAGAGAGGATAAGCTTCCGCTTCCTAAGAAATATGCTTCCAATAAAACTAAATTATGTGTCAGTCTTTATTCTTGAATGACAACTTCTTCTATGCACATAACAGCTTTGTAGAGTGTTGAGACAACTAGTCTATCCCCAAGATGACGTCGAAGTCTACCACCTCAAGTTGAATTAAGTTGCATCCAACTTTCGTCCATCCATACGATTCAGACATTATTCATAACACTCAACTAATACAACATATAGTCTGAAAGGGATTGAACTAGCAAAATCTAGTTTAAAGGTGTTAAGAGCATGTTTAGTCCCCTTTTACCTCTTAGTTTTTTAAAAACTATCGTCAATAGTCTCATATCATGAAAAGCTCATTAGCTTACACCAATAATATCATATTACACTCATTAGCTTACATCCCTTTTATCACTGTTGCTTTATCATGTTTTCTCTATCATATACCTCGAAAAGTATCTTGTGATTGTTACTTACTTCATATCCCAAGTCTACTTATAAGCATTAGGGTGTATGCTTATAATGTCATTAATTTTGTCAGATTCACTTGCTTTTTACTTAATCTTTTTACTTGACATTGGGCATAACTCAGTATTATTTGTACTAATCTGAATACTATCAATGCCATAATTTTCGACTTCATCCTTGTATCTACTCTTAGATATGCTTTTAGAAACTTTTACCTTGTCAAAATTCATACCGATGTAGCCATCTTTAACTCTGTTCAAGTGCTATCTACTATTTACTAGCTGCTCTTGGTAGTTCTCACTTCTTGCTCATGCACTCTTTTATAGACATGACTCATATCCATTCATCTAGCAATCTTGAAATAGATTCTCTACTACTTCATTTGAGGTTTCTTGGCTATAGAGATTATTCTGAATTCAATCATCTTCCTTCCAATAATTCCTCATTAACTAAGGGCCCGTTTGATAAAACTTCTGCTTCTGGATTCTATGGATTCTGGCTCCCAGGGAGCCATTTTGGAGTAGAAGCGCGTTTGATAAGTCTAGTTAGATTCCAACTCCCACAGAGTGAACCGGATTCAGAATGATTCCAGAATCCAAAATTTTGGAGTCATAAATACTTGCTCCAAGCTGTTGGATCAACTTTTTAAGAGAAAAAAATTAGTCGACACTCACATGACTATCACTTGACCACCACCACCACCACCACCACCACCACAACCACCACCACCACCACCACAACCACCACCGCCACCACCACCACATCCACCACCACCACCACCACCAACACCGCCACCACCTCTACCACCACCACCAACACCACCACCATCGCCGCCTCCACCACCACCACCAACACCACCGCCCACCACCCACCACCACCACCACCACCACCACCACCACCACCACCACCACCACAACCGCCGCCACCACCACCATAACCACCATTACCGCCACCACCACCACTACCTCCGCCACCACCTCTACCACCACCACCACCATCAACACCACCACCACCGCCGCCTCCACCACCACCACCAACACCACCGCCCACCACCACTACTATGATTGTTTTTCTAGACTTCGATTGGAGGGATAGTGTGTTATCAAACATGTTTCTAATCCAAAGATGCTCTAAATCCATTTCAGAATTGCGTTATCAAACAAGTTTCTACTCCAAAATAATCCTAGAGTAGCTTGGAGTAAAATCTAAATTTGAACCAGAATCCAGAATCCAGAAACAGAAGTTTTATCAAACGGACCCTAAACATCTTATCAATGGATGTTGAGAAATATAATAATCATAATGCTTATCCAAAAGCGATTCATTTCCTTCTTTCAAATTCAGTATAATGATGAATGTCACACCCCAATTCCGTACTATTCAGAATGATGTGATGAACCGCCAATAAACCAACGGTTCAACCAGGATCTCGAATAGGCTGTGTCCATTTGCTTAAACCATACACATCCACATCCATAATCAGAGTAAATAAACAATAGCGAAAGTCTTTATATTAAATGAACTGAGAGTCTAACAGTGGTATCATAAATAAATTATCCAATTATCTTCAAAATAACAAAGACATAGAATAAAATAATTTAATCAATTACATCATTTGAATAATTCAAATAAAACTAATCGAAGACGCATGCGTTGCACTCGCATGACGAATCATGCGACTCCATTATAACTTCGACATCCATTGCTGCCGCATGTCCATACACCGGAGCATTTATATAGTCTTCTACCGTGATACCTGCATCATCAACTAAAAATATTCGACGTCGAAAGGGAGAGCACACATCACAGCTCAGTGAGCAAACAAAACAATGCAATAAACATATGCATGCATTCAATTCATATCTTTGGTCTGGTTCATAAGTTTACAATGTGCGATAGAAAGGATAGGTGGCCGTCGCACCTCTATACACGAATGTGTGGAACCGCCTAATGGATCAAACACCATTGTCGCCCCCACATGCACCCACCATGGAATAGGGATAGAGCTAAAGTGCTTAGGACTGCACCACATCACACTTCCCCTGATGCCCTATCCATACCAATACGTAAGCCCCTATTGACGAGGGCTTGCAAACTAGGCTCGCAACTAACCAATCCTAATGTCAAACAGTGTATCCAAGGTCTCACCCCAGTATCCCTCAATACGTCCATAGAGATAGAGCTAAGGCCCCCCGACAGAGTCAGAGACTACACGGTCCGAGACCACCTCCCCTGATGCCCTACGACATAATAGTTCTGCTAAGGTAATGGCGATACGACGATGTTAGTGGACAAGACTTGAATAGAGATAGAGCTAGAGTTTAGTGATCAGGATGAACCACAGTGTCACGTCCTCCCCCTGATGCTCCACTCGCATCAAGTACACTAACCACACACATACATTCACATGTCTATTCCTAGCATCATCATCATCATCATGTTATAAATAAACAGAATTAAATATGCATGAATAGTAATAACAGGAATAGTGGATGACATGTGATATGCACATTACAATCGTACAATATGGAATTATTCATGGTGTTGGACTCAATAAACAAAATAGTTTATTATTAGCCAATTAGTTTTGGTCTTGTTCCCTCACCTTTGATTGAGCGTAGATCCTCGTTCAAGCTTTATGAATCACTTTTGTCACACCCCAATTTTGGTCTAACCAGAATGGTGTGATGAACCGTTAAATAACCAACGGTTCAACCAGGATCTCAAATAGGCTATCCCCGCGTTATCCAAACTTACACACATCCGTAATCATAATCAGAGTAAATACACATTAGCGAAAGTCTTATAATAAGATGAACTGAGAACTAAGATGATATCAATAATTTAATAGCAAATTATTCTGTTTTCAACTGAGACATAAATATTTAAATATCAAATACATGTCTTAATAAATCTAATAAAGAAACCTATAAAATATCTAATCAAATACACACGAGTTGCACTCCCAAGAGGAGTCGTGTGTATCCTCTTCAGCTCCAACTTCCATCGTCGCTACCGTCCCGTATGCAGAGGCATTTATATAATCTTCAACTGTATAACCTGCATCATCAACTAAAAATATTCGACGTCGAGGGGTGAGCACACATCACGGCTCAGTGAGTAGCCAAAACAATGCAACAATACATATGCATGCAAATCAATTTATATCTTTGGTCCGATTTAAAGTTTACAGTATGCAATAGAAAGGTTTAGGTAGCCAAATGTCGCGTTTATTGACCCCGCCTCTGTACACGAGTGTGTGACGTTTCCCGAATATCACGTTTATCGTCAACTCACATGCACCCAATCATGAACATTATATAACAAAGGTTACGTTTATTGCTATATAGTGTCATACCAACACGTAAGCCCCTGTTGGTGAGGGTTGTAAACTGGGCTCGCAACTAACCAATCCTAATGCCAAACAGTGTATCCAAGGCCTCACCCCAGCATCTCTCAGAATGTCTATAGAGATAGAGCTAAGGCCCCCCGATAGAGTCAGAGACTACAAGGACCGAGACCACCTCCCCTGATACCCTACGACATAATAGTTCTGCTAAAGTAATGGCGATACGACGATGCCAATGCACAAAACTTGAGTTAGAGATAGAGCTAAAGTGCTGAGACCCGCCAAAGGTTAACGTTTATTGACGTTCCCATCACACCTCCCCTGATACTCGCTCGCATCAAGCACATCAACCACACACATACAAGCACATGCCTATTCCTATCATCATCATCGTCATCATGTTATAAACAATAAAGTAAATATGCATGATCAAGTAATAGAAATATTGGATGGCATGCTATATGCACATTACAAACATATTCGCATAGAATCAAGCATAGCATAAGACTCAAGAAATAGAAAACAGTTTATTATTAACCAATTTAGTTTGGAGTTAAGGTTCCTCACCTTAGCTTGCTATAAGATACTTTTCCAAGCTTTAGAATCACCCTAATAATGTTATTATATTGCTAGAAGACCTAACAAAGTCGATAGAATTTAATTAGAATTAATTCCAGATTTAAAAATCATTCTGTTAACTGAGGGTCGATGCTAGGGTCGATGGGTCTATCGACCCTCCCCTCTTTCTGGACTTCCCGAATGTTGAGGGTCGATGGTCAGGAATACCTAGGGTAAGATGGCCTATCGACCCTGGGTGCGACCCTTGGTGCACTCTGGTCCAATTTCCACTTTTAATCCATTCTTCATGTTTGAGATTCTATGGCTTGCTCCTACATTCCATCCTACATTCATTCCATGGTCTAAAACCATGTATAACCCACCTAGATAGCTTTCATACACTTTCCTATGGTTTTCCATGAAAACCTAACCATAGATTGATGGTTTGGGTTTCTCCGAGATCACACTCTCAACATTAACTAACCTAAGGTCTGTAGAAACTCATGGAATTAGTATCCATACCTGAGAAGAATAACCTTTCTCTGCAACTCTTCTCTTTTGGCTTAATTTCTCTTCCTTCCCTTTCTTCTTCCTTTTTCCTTCTCCTCTCTTTCTCTCAATTCGATTAGGGTTGTGAAAGGAGTGAAAGTGGCTTAGGGACGTCCTTTAAATAGAGTAGGAACATCATAAAATAAGTCCCTCTGAGATTAGGAAAGAATCCCAATCGAAAATTAGGAAATTTCCTAATTTCTATTTCGGCAGAATCCGAGGGTCGATGATCCCGTCGACCCTAGGGTCTTAAGCTGTCCGACCCTCCCTTCAAAACTGAGGGTCTGACTTTCTGTTTTGGGAGGTTCGACCCTGCTTAGCTGGGTATGCGACCCTTCCCTTATTTTAAGTGTTTTTGGGTCGATTTGATACCTGGGATCTCGATCTCCTTCACACCCTGGTCCATTTGACTCGACCATGATGGGTAAACCTGGTTCAAAGTGGTAAGACCGGGTTAGATTGACACGGGTCTTACAACTTTTAAATCACTTGAAAGACCTAACAAGTCGATAGATTTTAATTAGAATTAATTTCAATATATTTAGACTAACAGAAATTGTAGGGTCGCAGGTAGGGTAGCACCTAGAATAGCAGTTTCTGCGACCCTAGGGTGTAGGGTCGCATGTGGGGTCAGATACAATTCAACCCTACGTGCGACCACACCCTCCCTGGAACTTCCCGAGGGCATGTGGTCGATCATGTGGTCTCGTAGGGTCGGATACCATTCGACCCTACGTGCAACCACACGTATTATGGTTGACCTTTTCACTCTAAAATCCATTCCTTCATGTTGGAATCTTTGGCTTACCATTATGGTCCTTCCTATGATTGTTTTATGGCTCAAAAGTATAATTTTTACACACTTTCCATTGCCCACAATGATTTCCTCCATGGATTCCCTTGGAACTTGTCCATGGATGGATGATTTGGGTTTCTCCTAATCCTATGTTCTTCATAATTATTCTATGCTCTCTTATTCAGGTAGGGAATTAGGTTCATACCTTAATTCAGAGGTTTCTCTAAACTTCCTCCTCTTCCTTAGTCTTCTTCTTCAAGTTTCCTTCTCTTCTTCTCTTCCTTCTCTTTCTCTTTCTCTCACTTTCAATTAGAGTTCTAAAGGAGTGAAATAGGCTAAGGGACGTCCTATTTATAGAGGAAAACACTCCATAATAAGTCCCAATGAGTTTAGGAAAGAACCCCATCGGATTAGGAAGGTTTCCTAATTTTCGGTTTCTGACTGTTTTCATAGGGTAGCATGTAGGGTCGCAGAATCCGTCGACCTTACATTTTTTTAGTCATGCGACCCCACGACCAAAAAGTCATGGGTTGGACTCTTTTGAGGTGGGGTCGGTCACACCTGTTTAGGCATGCGACCCTACCCTCATATTTGACTGTTTTTGAGTTAAACTTCATACTTGGTCCTGTGGTTTCCTTGTCCTTGGAGTAGACCAATATATCATCAATAAACACAATGATCGACGTATCCAACATATCATGGAATACCCGATTCATGAGTTCCATAAAAGTTACGGGTGCATTAGTCAATCCAAAAGACATGACTAAGAATTCATAATGTCCGTATCTTGTTTTGAACACTGTCTTTGGAATATCACCTTCCTTAATCTTCAGCTGATGGTATCCTGACCAAAGATCAATCTTGGAAAACACCTTGGCACCTTGCAACTAATCAAACAAGTCATCGATCCGAGGCAATGGGTACCGATTCTTGATTGTCAGCTTATTCAGTTCTCGATAGTCTATACAATAATATATTATACATTATACATATATAAAAGAAATGCATGCATATGGACTGACATAACTTGGTTTGGATTGGTCTGAGCTAGGCCGGGCTAAGTTAGACTAAGCTGGATTAAGCTGGTTTGGACTAAGGTTGACATTTCATAGTCCATTTCTGTCACCCTTCCATATAAAATTTTTCGATAGCATCTATTCCAAATTTTCTACGTTCTACGTTCACTTTGTAGAACGTTAAAAATGAAGAATATTAGAACTTGAATCATTTCATTTGAAAATGAAATGGCCAACTTATGAATTTCTGAAGTTTAAGCAGGCTAATTATTGATAATTTGGCTGACCATTTTGCATGGGATCCTTCGAAGACTTCTATCCGAGATTTTTTTACATCCACTTTGTAGAATACTAAAAATGGAACATAATGAAGCTGAAATTACTTGATTTGGATATGGGGTGACAAAAATATGAATTTTCGAAGATTAAATGACCATTTTCATGTATAATTTTGTATGGGACCCTTCGGAGACTTCTACCCGAGATTTTTTTTATCCACTTTGTAGAACATTACAAATGAAGAATAATGGCCTTGGAATCATCTGAATCCGATGTAGAACGACAAAGATATAAAGCTTTGAAGTTCTAACGATAATTTGCATGAAAGCTTGCGGGACCCACTGGTGACTTCTACCCGAGATTTTTCACATCAACTTTGAAGAGGACTGAAAATAAGGAATATTGGCCTTTGAATCATCTAATTTCAATATCAGATGACCAGGATATGATGTCTTGAAGTTTGAATGATAATGCATGCATCATACGATAATTACGTAAATGCCCTTGCACATCAAACTGCGATATCTTCCTTGTTTGAAGTCAGAATTTGATGATTCCGGTCTCATTTCGAAGATAATTTCACAACCTATTCATCCAAGTAGATAATAGCCCATGACCCTGCTGTGGGGTTCAGTAGAGAATCATAAATCTTTGGGTTAAAGGTCGAAAACCTGCCATATTGGTTCACTTATGCAGAGGGTGGTAAAAATGGGGTGCTTACAACTGCTGTAACCCTAAAACCTTTCCCACAATAGAATTAGGGTTACCAAACCTATCTCATACCCTGTGACGAACCAAACCAAACCGGTTCTATCGTGTTCATTGGACTTCCACTGAATTGACTAGTTTAGATAGTTAATTAAGCCCACATAAATCTAACAATCTCCCACTTGAGCTTTATTAATTATAAAACCACCGTCAATCAGTGTGGCCACGAAATCCAATACACTCGTCACTAACTTTGAAACATCTATCAAGCTTCCCAATGCGAGCAATAGCAGATAATACATCTCAATATACGGTGTATGGTCTTCTATCAGCCACAATAGAAGTCTACTCAATACATGCATGAAAGTAAACTCTCATGAAAGTCCAAATTAACTTGATTAAAGAACCTTAATCAAAGTGCCCCAAAACATTTATGGGCAACTAAAATATGGTATTTAAATAATCTGAAAATATAATACCGTACCTTGGCTAGACACCACCTTTATCCTTTGGCTAAATACTACCTTGTACTTTCTAGCTAAATCATGCATACTACTATTTGACTAATTATTGCCTCAGTAACCCTGGATGAATACTACCTCGTCACAACTACTGAATATCGCCCAAAATCTTTAACATGTCAAACACATATAACTATGTAAGTAAAATAGCAATAATGTAAATATTAAATTAAATAAACCATTGTTACAAAAAACTATGCCCATCAAACCATGAGCAATACAATCAAACACAGTAAGCAATGTGAAAACAGAAGTATAAACATAAAAAGTCTCCCACTGATTAAGCATATGTAGAGACTCCCACTGATTCCCAAATCTTTGACCACTGAAGCCTCTGATAAAATTAATTGTTTTCAATCATTCTTATATTGGACATACCATCTCTTGAAGACTCTCATTGACAAAACTTTCGTCAGATAATCTATAATAATATAAATTCTTTTGACCTTTTCCTTATTTGAAGAGATTCAGTCTCTATTATACTTTGAAATACTAGATTTCTTATTATTCTTTGAGAAGAACACAGCTAAACCGTTGTCACAACATATCTCAATAGTCTAAAAGTAGAGTCTACAACCTCTAAATCAGAAAAAAAAAAAAAAAAAAAAAAAAAAACTCTTACACCAGATACCTTGTTTGTTAGCTTCACATAGAGTTACAAAATCCTACCACCATAACAATGAACATTGAGGTTGGTTTTTTGTCACCAATGTAAACATTAAAAATGCATCAAAATAGCCTAGAGTGTCACTACTTTCATAAATGAACATGTAATCCTTGGTCTTTTGCATATACCACATGACCTTCTATTTCCCCATTGTCCAGTAAACTATACCAGCATCCAATTAAAAACGTCCCATAACACTCAATGAAAATGTTATATAAAATGATTACAACCATGAGCATATATCAAGCTCCCTACTGCAGTGTAGGTGCTCACACTCAATATTATTCTTTGTATACAATTCTGTCAATTTATTTTGTTTACTGATTTAAGCATCCGTAATTTAACTGTTATTCATGCATACTTAAACAATTCGAAAACAAGAACAACGTTTACACTTTGAGACAAATCTAAAATTTTACCTTTTTTGTCACGAGCAAACTCAATCTTAGGTACAAAGTTACTTGCTCACACATTCTACATCTCAAAATTGTCAGACAGAAAAACATTGGTTTCAACTAATAAACCATGTCATTACAAGCCAGTGATTAACCATCAACACACATGACTAGGAAGTGAATCCACTCCCACTGACCTATAGATATATACAATGGTCAATGACAATCCCAATAAAATTGAAAGAAGATACAACCCAATTAAACTTCAGATACCATTATCTAGATACATGTTTAATCTATAGATTAACTTTATAAGTCTACAAAACAAATCTTCTTTACTTTTACCACAAAAACTTGTGATTAAAGCATATAAACATCTTCTTTAAAATTTTCTTTGATCAAAATGATTTTTACATCTATCTGATGCAACTCCAAAACAAAATGGACAACTAAAACCTTAAAGATTTGAAGTCAATACTTTCTCTTCTCTTTGTGTGATTCCACTTTACTATAAATCTTACCTTGTAGTAATCAATTCTCCCACTGGAATTACATATTTTCTTGTATACCCATTTTGAGCCTATGAGTACACCGCTCATCAACAAAAGTACAAAATCTCAAGCCTCGTTATTGTTCATAGACAATAACACATCTTTTTTTACCATTAACCATTCAAGAGCAATTTCATTACTGACAACTTACTCAAAACCATTGGGATTTTTTCATCTTGTCCAATGCCAAAACACCTATTTTAGAATACAACATGTGATTGGATGAAGTCACAGATCTACATGGTCTAGTATATCTCCTCATTGCCTCATCTGGCTCTGCTACTATGGCTGAAGCATCGATCTTAATAAATATTTTAGTAATCATTTCATTACACTTTGGTAATATTTTCGTTATCTCAACTAGTTGCTTCACACCCATTTTCGTATGGTCTCATTAAACTTCAAGTTTCTTGGATCTATTTTGAGATCCCATAAAATGATAACTCAATGTCTTAAAATAACCACTCTCCCACAAGTGTTATGAAGCCATGTCAGCTCTACAGTCCCAAAGAAGATAACTTAAACTAAAATTGACTAACTAGGCCCTCTATTAATAATATAGGTTGTAATATCAATTCTTTTCTTACAAGATTAAAAATATTCTCACGCACCTGCAAACACTTGCTCAAATTTACCTGAGAATAGACCAGTATTACATGGTCTCCCATAATACATATCCTTTCATTTAGATCCAATAGTTTTAATTCCTTCAATAAAAGTTTTTCATCTTAATTTTCATTATTTAGAAAAACACCTATGGAGTAAATTGTGACAAGAAGTCCAAGATGAAATCTCAATGTCCACAAAGTCTAATAAATCCTGGTTGTGAATAACTTTCATTTACTTTAATCTTGTCATCTTCTATTTTAATTAATTCTCACATATATACATGTTATGAACTTTGAAAGGGGGTCTAGAATATTATTCTTTACAAATCTTTCTTTGGACAATAGTCCTAAACCCTTCTGACTAGGGCGAAAGATAATAATATACAGTTTAACTTCTAAAGATAGATAATCTAAGAAGAATAAATTAAAGGTTTTGGTACTCTTACGGGTTCAGACTATGATTAATGCTTAAGTATCTAATGTACTGCACCTTCTTGCTTAGAAGTTTCATAATCCTTATTCCTTTTAACTTAAGCTTGTCCAGCTTTACAACCTTTCTTTACATGTCCATTTTGAGTCACACTACAAGAATTTCATTCTACTTAGATCCATTTTATCTTGCAGTTTCTTAATGTTCAATTCTTTATCATAAAGTTTCTGACTATTCTATGAAAAAATGTATTTCTTTCTATGGGTTTCTCTACCCTTTTTGAACTTTACCTTTGTCTGGATATGTCTTATGTTCTACGACATTGGCATTCAAATCTTTCCCTTTCCTTTGAACTTCTAAATTTAGTTCTTTCAATTGAGGTTCACTATATCTTTTGAGTACTACATATCACCAGGATTTGACTATATAATCTTTGTGAGGAAGTGAAAATCTAAAGTGTCACCTACATAGGTTCTAATGGATTACCTACATATGTTCACTTATCTTTGAGCTCATTATTAATTGTTAATAGCTCTACCTTGTGCTTCCTCACACTCCATTACCATCAAAACTGATACTGATGGGCTTGAGTAATAAAATATCTCTCCGTCCCTTTTGAAATATTAAACCTTTCTTTGGATTTCACTAGGAATATTCTTTTTCAATGTTCCTCATCTGAACATTGCTTTACTTGATCTTAAGGACTGAACACCCTAAGGATCAGAATATAATTTTCTGTTGAGTTCATCTAGGTTAAACAGTCCTAGACTAATTTTTTATTTTCATGTCGATTCATAAAACTGGCTGCCAATGACAGACATCTTGAGGTATTTAATCACTACATGTCCACAACTATATTATAATGTAAATAATTGTAAGTCTACAATTAATACCAAATAAAATTAGCTAATAAGAATATATACATAACATGTGTAAGCCAATTTTTATCTTTGAAAAATCAACCGAGCTACACACACATCCTTTGGGACAATGTGTACTAATCCTTTCAATATCTGTGCAATAACTGTGAAGAGATAATGACTCTTGAAAATCTCACCACCTTTGGGTGTATGAAGACCCTTAAAGCCACAATCCTTTAATCATGTGCATGAGTTCCTTATAATCTTTGACAACGCCACCTTTGGGTAGACAGTGTCGTTATTTGTTGCATTCATAAAAGTGAAAGTTTATGTCAGTGTCACTTTTGGGTGATCACTGTACTTCCTTGTTGTAGCTTGCAAATGCATAAATATCGGATTTGAGCATATTATGATAGAACTGGGTTGCCACTTTGGTGGTCACTCCAGAATCCTTACACAATTGCCACAAATCCTAATTTAAATAAACTTGGACAATGTCACCTTTGGGTGAACACCGTCAAACTAAAGCATTTACAAACACAGACCCTTGAATTTGAACACATTATAATGAAACAGGTTACCACTTTGGTGGTTATACCAAATTTCACCATGATATGAACAAATTCCAACCTACAGCTCACGTGGGATATATATATTTAACCATGAATGTTTTAAAATAAAACTTTACAAGTCTAAATATTCAAACAACGATGCATAATAGCTCAACAATCAATTTGGTACAATAATTTCAAGAAAAATCAATAAAAAAACACTGCAAATTAAGTTCCCATAAGACATTTTTCTATAATAACATATTTTTCAATGTATCAAAATATACCAAAATATATATCAGATTGAAGAACATATAAAATGGAGTCCAATGAAACAAACTGGAGGTCAATCTGACCTTCCTTGCTCCCAAAATCACAAGTTAATATCCTTTTCCTTAAAAGCAGAAACCAAACAGACCCTTATGGGCTGTCAGATCAGTCCGGTTCGGCTCGGGCTAGATTGGTTCATCTTGGTTCTGCTCAAACCGAACCAAATATACCTTTAACCTTCTTTTTTTTGAAGTACCCTGGTCTAGACTCTAGACCGAACCAAACGGTCCAATACAAATCGAACCACGGTCTAACCAGACAGTTCAACCACCTGTTCATATGGTCGGACCAAACAGGGGTTTTCGGGTCAAATATCTGGGTCATGGGGTGGGTACTCTGGTTCACTTTTGGGTCGACTGATTGGTTCATGGATCGGGTTTCAGTTCAGGTCAACGGATCCTTTGACTTACCCGAGAGCCTGGTCAATAGGTCTTGAAGTCGAGTCCTCGTGTCATACAAGGGGAACTGGGCCCGGCCTGGGTCTAAACTTATGCCTAGGCCAGGCTTGGGCCTGACCCTAAATCACGATCTGAGCTTAGGTTACACATGTACCCTACAAGTGTGAAGAGGGCTGTCCATTCCAGGTCGACTCGCACCGAGTCACAACCCAACCAGTTTAGGGTTACCGAGTTGAGCCGGTGGTGATCGGGTCAAAGCCGCCAGAGTTTTTTTTTTTTGGAATTTTTTTTAAATCATCCAACCCCCGAGTGAGATCCACTCGCGGCTATCGCCGGCGAGTGGCGACTACCGCCAATGAGTGGTGGCACGTCCGACGGCCGATGCCGACGATTTTTGTATCGCCGGCTTTGTCTTGTCATCCTCTTTCCAATGGTATATAGCTTGACCTATTTCTCCGATCAAAAAATTTTTTGTCAATGGGAAAATTCGACAGATTCGATCCAAAAACTAAAAATTTTCTTTTTAGTTCATTCAAATCTCATGGGTAGGTCTTTACAATATTCTACCATCGATTCTAAGTCTGTATGGTTGGCTCTGATACCAACTGTTAGAAATTATTATACTTATGGTTTCAACCAAACCCATTCCATTACATACAGTTATCCTAGAACACAATAGAGAAGCCATTAACTATGAATCATAAAGACATACCTGTTTGAAGAGATTGATTCCCATAAGCTCCAAGACGCTCTAAGCTTTAATTGAAATCCCTCGGCTACAGTCTTTAACAGCCTTCAGAGGATATCCCTGATGTCTCTTGCTAATGGGTGCAGAGAGAACTGATTAACTGTGGCTGTGGGGTCTCTAACCCAGTATTTATAGAATACTGTTGTAACCCTAAAACCCTTTCCATAATAGAATTAGGGTTATCAAACCTATCTCATATCATGTGACGAACCAAACCAAATCGGTTCTACCATATTCATTGTACTCCCACTGAATTGACTAGTTTAGGTAATTAATTAAGCCCACATAAATCTAACAACATGAGCAACTGAAGTTGCATTCTTAGTTGCTCACATAAAGGCACATTGCATCCATACCCCAAGCTATAATCACACACCCCAATTTCACAATCTTGAATTATTTACTGCAGAGAATTAGGGAGTGATCAAGCCCACAGGCCGCATTTGAAACCTTGGAATACATTGAGGGATAGAGGGAATACATTGAGGGATAGAGGCATGATGAAAGAGCCATTTATGTGCTTTAAGATTGCTCAATTTATGCTTGAAAAGTCAGGGAATAATTCTTGCAGATGAACACAGCAGTAAATCAAACTATAACCTACAACAGAGTTCTCAATTGCTTAAATCACTAACCAGCGATCCTAATTGTCTACAACCAGCCCTCTCATAGTACCTGCCTTCTCATTCACCATCTCTCGACGACCAAACATCTGATTTCCAAGATATTTCTCAACGGATAGCTGAAAAACATCCTAGTAGCTCTCTAATTTCCGCATCCTCCCACTTCAGCCCTCTTCTATAGCCTCTAAGTTCCAACCTCATTAAACATCACAGAAAAGTGAAGTGAAGCTTTCTTTTCTTTTCTTTTCACACCAAATCAGATGGTAAATTTACATCTCAACAAAAATCTACTTCCAACTTGTTTGGTCATCGGCAAAATCGTCTTCGTCATCACTGCAACCTCAAACAAGAGCCCATTTGATCGTTGGTGCTGATGGATGATGAAGGCTTTCTTCTTCCTCTTGAATCTGCTCCTTCCTTCTTCCTCACTTAGCTCTCACTCCCTGATTTTCTCTCTGATTTTCTCTCTATCTGATTTTTTTTTTGCTCTTCTCCTCATTCACTTCTCTTATTGCGGAAATTGCAGCTTCTCCTTCCTTTTGCCGTCTTTTTCAATTTTTTCTTAGCAGTTGCCTTTTTCCCTTCTTCTACTTACGAATCCTTTTTACCCAAAAAAAAAAAAAAAAAAACTTCTTACAAATCCTCCTTTCCCTTAGGTCTAGAATGTGCTGTGTATCTTCCCCTAAAAGACCCATTTGTCCTTGCTTTGAATCCTAATACCACTAACACCTGAACTCATCCTATTAGAACTAACCACTTAAAACCCACTAACTTAAACCCAAGGAAAACAAACCCAAGCCCATTTAAAAAATACAAACCTATTTTAAAAGACAAACACCAAAGCCTATGTTAACCTAAACCTAACCCAATCTCCCTCATGAAATGGGCCCAACCAAAACCTACAAAAGCAAAAATTGGAAAACATGACCTACCTTAAACTGAACCAACTCTTTTTTTTTCTTTTGTATTTTTATATATATATTTTTTGTTTTTAATCATTTTTTTATTTTTTTTTATTTTTCACAATAGCCGAAGATGCAAGAAATCCCTAACATTACCTAAATGATGAAAATGCCCTTAATAAGAAAGGGGCCAAAATGGGGGTGTTACAGCTAGCTCGGGCTTCTTAACGGGATGGTCCAGTCTAGGCTGAAAATGCATTAGGCTTTACAAGCCCAGAGAGAAACCTATCCATTAAGGGCTGTGTCTGGGCTGGGTCCGGGTTATATAGAGCCGACTCGGTCTGTGCTACTGGGCTGGGCCTAGATTTGACATCCTTTGTGTCACACCCCAATTCTGATCGAACCAAAAGTATGAATGAACCGTTAACAAATCACAGCTTAATCTAGAATCATATAGGACCGTGCCAACAATCAAACCATCACTTCAAACCATAATCAGAGATAATAAATAATAGCAGAAGTCTTTATTAATAATGAACTGAGAACTACTGTGATAAATAAATATTAATCCAATTATCTCAAAGACCAAAACATAAAATAAATATCCAAATACAAAAAATAACCCTAAAGATAGAAAGAATAGAGACATTCGCATGACGAGTCATGCTCGTTCTCCACCGTCTGCACATTCATAGCTGTCATGTGTCCATATGATGGCTCATTGACGTAGTCTTCCACTGTGGTACCTGCATCATCAACTAAAAAGAAAACGATATCATGGGGTGAGCTCACAACTTAACTCAATTAGAAAAAAAAGATGCAACAAGCAATATGCATGATGTGGCATTCAATCATTTGATCTGATTTAAGTTTGCAATGTGTTATGGTAAGGATAAGCTACAACCACACCTCCATACAAGAAAATGTAAGCATACCCAATGGTCAGACTCCAATCAAAATCGTCGTCGTCCCACAACACTCATTCAAAGATAGAGATAGAGCTAAAGCCCAATCATAGGCTACAACTAGACCATTAGCACCTCATGATACTCTACCCGTACCAGTACATATGCCTCTATTGGCGAGTGCTTGCAAACTAGATTAATCACTAACCAATCCTAGATGTCATCACAGTGTATCCAAGGCCTTACCCCAACATCCTTCAGTACGGTACAGAGATAGAGCTAGAATCCATTGATAAGGCTATGACCAACACTGCAAGCACTCCCTCTGATACCCTGCGATGTACTAAGCACGCTAAGGTAATTGCGATACGATGGTATTAGTATGGTGAATGAGTCGAGGCTACAATGTCAGCACTCCACTAATCCGGTCTAACCTAGTTAATGTGTTGTAACAGGTCTTCCCATCATAACCAGATTGAATGAACCAACCAGATGACTAACGACAAAGCCAAGTATGAACTGTCAACTCGAAGCTTGTCTGGTCAGATAACTTCAATTGTCTGGTCTGCGTATTAGGCGACCTGTCAAGTGACTGGTTAAACTTAAAAATTGACTCCAAGTTTAAAAAAGTTTCCTATTTTTGGGAGACTGCTATCTTAATTGCGTGAGGACTCTATATGAAAGTTTATTTTTCTATATAGAGGACGTCTCTTTACACTCTCTCACACTTTTGATCATTCACAAACCCTAAAAGTGAGAGAGTTGAGAAGAAAGTTGGGAAAAAGAAAGCTTTGAAGAAGGAAGAAGGAGAAGGAAAAACTCACCGTCGATTTCCAGCAATCTTCATTGAGAGACCAATGGTAAGTCCTTTCATTACTATAAATAGGTTGGAGTGTGCATGAGGTTGGATTCACAACCATTAAAGGTAGTGATCTGATTTCATCAACATTAGGGTTGTAGATTTAGGGTTATAATGATTAAGTGTTCTTGAAACCTTAACTCTAATGTGTTCTTGACCTAGAACGGCATAGGATGAACCCCAGAGGAGAGCCAAAGAATCGACTCTGAAGGAAGTTAAACTGAAAGACAGCATGAGGGATGCCCTAAAGGTTGTCTGTTCTTGTTGTCCGAAAGCACCTATGGTGAGGCCGGACAGCTGATCGAACACTCTCGGTGAGTGTCTCAGGGTTATCCAGATGGCTGACCGGTAGAACAATATGTAAGACCAGACAGTCGACCGGACAATGTCCAAAAGGCTGAAATACCAATCCAGACAGTCAGTCTGAGTAATGGAATTTAGTCAAAATCAAACCCTAATTTAGTTCTAATATTTGTTTAGGTTTCATAACCACTTCAAGATAATTTTCAAAGCTTGGAAAATATTCAACAGACATTTAACAGGTGATGGACAAGACCTAAACTAAATGGTTAATAACAAAATACCCTGTTTAGTGCTTGTTTTGATGTTTTGTTGTTTGTGCATATAACATGTTATCTAATAACTGTTTATATTGTTCATGCATATTTATTTATATTTCTTTATGCTAATGATGATGAAGATAGACATGTGTTTGTGTGTGATTGGTGTGTTGAGTGGGGAGGGGTGATAGCCTCAAACTTTTCATTGCACTGATATCGTTGTATCACTGCTACCTTAGCAGACTTAGTACGGTGCAGGGTATCAGGGAGAGTAATCGAGGTGTGGGCCGGAGCTCTACCAGCAGACTCTAGCTCTATCGTTGTGCGGTATTGAAGGATGCTAGGGGTAAGGCCTTAGATACACTTTGATGACATCTAGGATTGGTTAGTGACGAACCCAACTTGCAAGCCCTCATCAGTATGGGCATACATACTGGTATGGGATAGGGTATAAGGGGGGATACTGGCGGTGTGTGATCCGTTAGGCTCTAGCTCTATCTCTATCTTGTAATGAGTGTTGTGGGGTGACATTAATTTTGATGGGTGCCTAACCGATGGGTGTGCTTACACTCTCATGTATGGAGGTTTGGTGGCATCTTATCCTTATCATAGCACATTGCAAACTTAAACCTTGGTGGCCTCTTATCCTTATCATAGCACATTGCAAACTTAAACCAGATCAAAGAGTTAAATGTTACATCATGCATATGCTTGTTCTGTTGTTTTGTTTCTCACTGAACTAAGTTGTGAGCTCACCCCACTATATCATTTTCTTTTTAGTTGATGATGTAGGTATCACTATAGAGGATTACATCAATGTGCCGTCATATGGACACATGACAGCTATGAATGTGCAAACGATGGAGGGCGAACATGATTCTTCATGCGAGTGTTTCCATTGTGGTTATCTTTAGATTTACTTTCGTATTTTTGGTTAAGAACTTGTAAGGGATATTTATTATGTTTTGGTCAACATTGATATAATTGGTTTAATATTTATTTATCATGTTGACTCTCAGTTCATTAATGTTAAAGACTTCTACTATTATTTATTATCTTTGATTGTAGTTAATGTAATGGTTTGAATGTTGGCACGATCTTATGTGATCCTGGATTGAATCGTGATTTGTTAACGGTTTATTCACACTTTTGGTTTGACCAAAATTAGGGTGTAACATACAATCTCTCTTTGTCAACACACCAACCATACACAAACACATGTCTATCCTCATCATCATCATCACAAAGAAGTAATGTAAATATGCATGAACAATAATACAGATATTGGATGACATATTAAATGCACAAACAATCAGATCAACATATATACAAGGTAGTTTATTATTAATCAGTTAGTTTGGGGTCTTGTCCCTCATCTGTTGATTGATGTTGACGCTCTTCAAGACCTTGGAACTAGCTTTGCTTGATTACAAGTCCTAGGAAATCATTAGGATTTCGTTAGGGTTTCGTTCTGTTAATTTATAGTGATTAGACTCTCTGTTTGGACTAGCAAATAGCCCTTCAAGACATTGTCCGGTCAACTATCCGATATGGTACATTGTCCGACTGGACGCCATATCAGATAATCCTGAGATGCCTCCCAAGAGTGTCTAGTAGCTTGTTCGGTCCCTTACTGAGTGCTTTTGGACAACCAGACCGGACAACCTTCAGGGCATCCTTTAGGTTGTCTTTCAGTTTAACTTTCTTTATAGTCAATTCCTCAGCTCTCAAAGGATTCATTCTATACCGTTCTATGGCCATCAATCATTAGGATTTGGTCCTTATTGTAACCTAATTACAGTAGTTTTATCATAGGTTCATACTTACAAATCCTATAACAACTATCACACCATCATGGTGTTGGATTCAATCCACCAACATTGTGATTGTAACCTCAAACCCTAATACATCCTAACTTTCTACAGAGGCAAAGAGACTTACCGTTGTTTCCTCAATATTGTAGGTTGGAAACCGACGATGAACTCTTTCTCTGCACAACTTCATCTTCTCCCACCGCTCCTCCTTCTTCCACAACTTCTTTCTCAGTCCTCCCTTCAGTTTCTAGGGCTAAAGGTTGTACAAAAAAGTGAGAAAGAGTAGAGGAATGTCCATTATATAGGAGGGAACTTCTTAATAGAGTCCTCTCCCAATTAGGAGAGTAGTTCCTTCTAAACTAGGAAACTTTCTTAACCTCGGAGTCAATATTATGATTGATTGATTGACTGTCCGGTCGCCTAATACGCAGACCGGACAAGCCTCAAGTTGTCAATTTTCGTACCTGGCTTTGTGGTTCTGTCGTCTGGTTGGTTCGTCCGACCCAGTTATGATAGGAAGACCTACCATGACACATTAACCAGGTTAGATCGGATTAGTGGAGTGTGGGTCTTACACTTAGATGTAATCTTTAAAAAAAAAAAAGAAGTAAAAAAAAAGAAGGTTGTTTGCCTTAAAGAATCCTAGGGGAGGAAGGCCGAGAACCAGGAGGCTGGATCCTCTCTCGTCTAGGGGTGTCAATTTATATCTCGCACTGATAAGATTGATGAGTTCGATTGGTCAAACTTGAGACTGGATCGGTGAATTTAATAAACATGCTCGGCTTAGGCCCAAATCGATTATTAATTGGCGTTCACGGTGCTTGGGTGTAGCAAATCAGTCACCCAACCAAACCGATCCATTACAAACCTACACTGACACATCACTCATAGGCTTCTACTATGTACATTTGGTTGGAGGGCTGAAGATGATAGAGATCATTATGACAACAAGAAGTAGGACCTTGTTGGACCTTTGCTTAGAGGCTTGTTCTTAATGGTTTGTTAGGCCATTGCTTGACCTCCTTTACACAAATGGCCAACTTTCTTGACAATGCCTCTAGTGGAGACCAGTTAAAAACTTGTAAAAATCTCCTTAGTTAGCATGAAACCAATTATGAACTACAACTGATCCAATCAAATATAAACATATCCATACCCATCAAATTGAGGTGTGATTTGGATTCAAATCTTCTCATGCCCTCATGTTGGCATGAGGAAAATTCTATGACCGTAATTCACTATTCATGCATACCAATACATTGGTATGTGTGCAGAATAAACTACAGCCACATGATTTTCCTCATACCAACATGAGGGCATTAGAGGATTAAAATCCGTGTGATTTACTAAATGGACGATCGTAGAATAGGGATGAAAGTTTTACCCTGATGACCCGAGCTCGCCCAGAATCGCCCTGAACCCAGTCAGGGCCTAACTCGGCCTGAACCCTGACATGGCCCAATTAGGGTACATGGTATTTTTTACCCTGCCAGGGTAAGGGGGGTTAGGGTTGAGGCCTCAGGTAGAGTTCGGCCCGACCCTACCCGACCTTGTGTTATATATATATATATATATAAAAACCCTAATCTTTTAATCTCCCAACTCCCATTTGTTTTTCTTAGGCACAATTGCTCAGAGCCATAGACCATCGTCTTCATCAACGACCATTTAATCAGGTAAACTCCTCTCTCTCTCTCTCTCTCTCTCTCTCTCTCTCTCTCTCTCTCTCTTTCTGAATCATCTTCGACTTCTAATAACTTTTGTATTTCAGTTCTGTCTGGGTCTACTATCCAAATTTTAGTTTTGTTTTGCATCTTCATTTTTCGACGCACAAAGGAAGCATCATCGCCCATTTAGGTATCTCTCTCTCTCTCTCTCTCTCTCTCTCTCTCTTGAATCAGCTTAGGGTTTTGCAGAATAGTTGACTGGCTTTGGTCAATTGGCAAAACGGGTTTTGTAGAACAATAACTTTAAGTTCATAGATGGAGATTTATTTGTATTTTTATAAATGTTAAAATATTAAGTTCAGGATAAATCAGGGTAAACCTGGCCAAGCTCAATCAGGGTAGGATAGGGTTTGATAGTACCTTGCTAGGGTAGGATTATGATTGAGGTTATGTCTTACCTTGATAAGGTATAGGATCTAGATTAACATGAAAGAGTCTAGGGTAGGGTTGGGTTTGCAGATACTCCACCCCAACCTGACCCTATTTCACCCCTACGCACGGATGATCGCATTGACGTTAAGAAGGTGAAAACCGATACTCCCATCGGGTTCAAATCCTCTCCTACTAGAGATTTGGGAGGAGGGGCGGTGGCCTAGATGGATGACCAACACTTGGGACTCAGGTGAATCTGAACCCTCCATTCGAACCCGACACCGAATTGACAAGCTAAGCTGATAAGAGGTGTCTGTTCCGATGAAGAGTTTAGATTCACCCCAACTTTATGTGTGGATCATCCAACGCGGGGACATTTCTCTCTTCTCCCGTGTCACGGTGGGGGAGTGGAGGTGAATCCAGTCCGATCATCATTCATATCTACGATCGTACATCGGTTTTATCAAAAAAGTAAATAAGGATTGTACATCGGTTCTAACGCCTGAGAGGATATTTTTTAAAAAGAAAAAAATGTACAGCCGTACGGAGATAGGTCGTGGAAGGTAAGCGTACGGGGAGAGATTCGGGCTCAGAAAATGGTTTGTGGTTAAGGGGAGCTGGTAGGTGGGTAGTCGCGGTGGCGGCCCTGGTAAGTAAAGCCGCCTCCCAAAGTACGGACCCAAGGTTCAGTAATGATACCCTGAGTCAGAAAGCATTATTTTAAAATATTTACATGTAGAAATGGGGAATCAAATGATTGTAAGTCCTCTGCCGTACGACAACTGTAGTAGATCCACTACCTGATAAGGACAGCTAGGATTGTTGTCATCAGATTAAAACCGTTGGATTGGAACCATGGATCGTACGACTTAATAGCTCAGACAAGAATACTAAAGGACTCAGATCCTCTGTCATGAGATCCTTATAGTGAACTGTAATGAGGATCTTATCCATTCAAAGTGGATCGACATATATCTTAATGCACTTTGATTACTTTGGGATATATGTCGATTTTTACTTTAAATAGGTAGAATCTTCACTACATGGGAGGTCTCATTACAGAGGTTTTTTTTTCTATATTAGAAGAACTTACGGTATTGAAGGGTGTTCTAGTCAATTCACATTAGAGTTAGTGGACACATGTCATTGACCCATTGTTCAGGTTTCAAAATTCTCCGCTGAAAAAAAGACCATGCGCATTACGCACACTGCGTATCAAAACTCTGACCTATCACAAAGCTTAATGGCAAAAAGAATAAGAATACAGACGACGAAGCTTTCTTATGTAAAAAATGGAATCAAAATAATAAAGCAATTAAATCGAGACGATCTCCATTTTGCACGCATTGATGGCGCTTGCCGAGATCGCTGGACAGGTTCCCATGCACAGATGGTCAACGTGCAATCCGCAACGCAAAGCTTGAAGAGCTCTACTTCGATTTTCTTCTGATTTCTGTAAAGAATGTATAGCTGATGATCTTTCTATTACCTAATGCTTTGTTAGCGCCGTTTGTTTATTAGCTTCGGTGACTTGAAGTTTGTCTCTCCTTTTGATCAGTGCGGTTTGCTGTCTTGTAACTTGTTATTCAAATTTTTTTGGCGGGGTTTTTGTTTGTTGAGGTTCAATTGGAAGCGATATATTTTGAGTGTGTTTTGAAGATGGAGGCGGAGTTGTAGTTGATGAAGAATTGCTTTTGTTGATTAGTGTAGTTGTATGAGTTATAACTGATGAAAGATTCCTTTGTTGATTTGGATAATTAATCGAAGATTTGCGGTTTTGAACTTATTGGATTTCCGAGTGAAGCGTGTTGGTTTGGAATTGATGAAGCGAACTTGGTGAATTTTGTAGCTCTGAAATTTTGGTAAACATGGTTGTGAATACTTGATTAGAAGCAGTTTTACTTGTGTGCACTCTTTGTGGGGTAGAATTTGATTCAACATGGTTAGTGGAAGCATCTTTAACAGTAGAAAGCATTCATGGCCTCCCGAAGAGTATATCAGCAAGGCGACCTTGCAATTGGTGAGTTCTTCACCAAGTCTAGAATCTTGTGAAATTTCCTAATATTTGATCATTGGTTTGCGTTCTTTTGTTACTGTTGTTTAAAATTTTAATGGACTTTGATAACCATTTCACTATTAGTATGTTTCTTCCATAAAGCACCAAGCTTTTGCTAGTGTGGATTAAAACTTAAATTAAAACTTAAAAGTTGTAGGAGAGAAACAAATTACTAGGAGAAAGAAGGATTAAAAATACAAAGCCCAAACAACCCAATGACCCAGAACTCCCCTGGTGAACTTTATCATGGTGAATGGTGTGAATTAATACAATAAGTCCTACACTATATTGATAGATGACGCAGCTTTGAAATATAATAATCTATCAGTTAGTTTGGGGCAGTCCCTATTTCCTAGTTCCTACCATATTGAAGTCCAGTACAAGTTTGAATTTTGAAAGTGAACATCATTGATATTAGTCAAAGGTTTCAATTTTGTTGCCTTTGCTTTTGTTTTTCTGAACTAAACCCTGTATTATGATGCATTTACTTTGTCGTAAGGACCTTCATATTCATGGTTTTTATCTGTGTGGTCAATTAAGGAATGCTTTTTATTCATCCTTTGTGGAACTGTTGTCATTACCAGAGGTTCCTTTTGTTAGCGAATCTTTATTTTGGGTACTCAATCAGGTCACTGAAATTTTTTTAACCTTTCCCAAGAAGCTACTAGCAGAAGGCCAAGATCATTTCTCACACCAAAACCTTGCTATTAAGAATCTATAAAAAAATGCTATTTAGAATATTTTGCAGAAAGTCTTATCATATTTTTTTCTCTTCCATTCATTTTGGGGGGAAAATGATGCAGTAACTGAAACTGGAAGCCTTGTTGTTTTATCCCATTTCACTTTAAACTTTAGGGTTTGCTAGGAATTGAGGTCCGGATCATTGTAGGCCAACATGCATGTTCCCATTTACTCCACTTTAAAAATTGGCCCTTCTCAGTTCTGCCTCCAAATGCAGCTTATGCTGGTCTGCCATTGAAGATATTGATCATCTATTCTTTGATTGCCCTTTCTCAGCTTGTCTTTGGGAAGGCATTCTTTGCCTTTGCTGGCCCTCTAGGTGCAGGATCCTAGGATTCAACAGGGAATGAAAGTGGGTTCACAAAGTTCCTAGAGGGAAGTCCTTGTGATGCTCTCGCGAGGATAGCCTTCTGTGAGGCCATTTATTATATCTGGATGGAGAGGAACTTGAGAGCATGGACTCCAGATCTAGGATTCTTAAGCAGATTTGGGACTCTTTCTTATTCCCATAGTTAGTTCTTGTCTCAACAGTGTCAGAAATAGGTTTCTTACCAACACCTAGGATTTACCTATCCACTTCTAATGTGGATAGGATATCCTGTGAGGTACTTTTGAAGTTCTTTCTTTTGTTCCCTTTCTGTAGCCTCCCATAGGGTTCTGCCATTGTATCCCTTTGGTTCTTTGTTTTAATATAATTCTTTGTCCACCCCTAAAAAAAGTAATGAAAAGTTGGATACCAAGTTTTGATTTCCACAAAATCTCTATGGTATAATATGTTTTTCAGTTTATACTGATTGATTACTTTATGCTTGTTTTGGTGTCTAAATGAGATTTAAGAAGATCTCAAGAGGGATAAGTTTGGTGCGATATCTCTCTTTCTCTCTCTCTCTCTTGGGGGGAGTGACATTAAATGACATTTCAGCATTCCAAAAGTTAATATCCTTTCATACTGTAACAATTCCACAAGAAGATAATTCCACAAGAAGATGTACAGCAAGCTCACAAACCAGAAAGCAAAGAGAGAAGAAGAAGAGAAGATGAAGAGAAGGAGAGAAAAAGAATTCGACAGCAGCAGTGTGCTCTGTGCTGTAGCCAAACTCAATAAAAAACTCTCCTCTCAATCAATTATATTTATAGAGAATGTATTACATTTAGTACAAGCAAGTCTTCATAATAGGAGAAGACTAAATAAAGCAAGACAATAGACTAAAAGGAAACATACTTAGAGAAAAAAAAGAAGGAAACTAATGGACCTGATGGACAGATATCACTGGCGGTATGTACTGCCCAGCGATATCGGTAAGGACCTGTTTGGTCCTTACCCTTATTGTAACAAATACATAGTATACATACAATCTCTCTTTTTAAGTTATTTTCTTTCCATTTCACTGATATTATCTACTTATCCCTGGTTCTAGCTGGCCTCTGACAGTGCTGCCCCGCCACAACAAGCATGGAGGAGAAGACTAAACAGCCATGCTAACATACTAAAAGAATTCAGTGTCACGTTTGCGGAGGCAGTAAAGATGGTGTAGTATACTCTTTTTAAAATCCTAATTTAATATAATGGATGGAAATGACAAAGCATTGCATATCTTGACATGTATAATGAGTTGCTTTTGCCTTGTTTCACCTTCTTGTTGCTGTCCTTGGCAATTAAAATTTCAGGCAGGGCTGGGCATTCGTCTTTGGTCATATGTCAGAGAAGAGGCTGCTCATGGAAGGGTAATTCTCTTATTACTGGTTGATATATTTAAGAACTTATAATTTTTTCCTTTATCTGTGGAGACTTTGCTCCGTATAGAATGTCTATAGGTGGGTGAATGGTCTTGGCATGATTAAATTAATATGTCACCTTTGAAACTCCTCTCCTTGTGAAATATGAAATCCTGAAATTTACTCTTCACAGAAAGCACCCATTGATCCATTCACAAGGGAAAGTTGTAAGCCCTCAGCATCCCAAGGAGTCCCACTTGGAGGGATGGGGTATGTAGCCTTTAATTTGTGACCTGGCTTCTTTAAGTCTACCACAATATGTGCTATTGATTTGATTTGGTTTGGCTACCTTTATCACAGGAGTGGTAGCATATCAAGAGGTTTTAGAGGGGAGTTCAGGCAATGGCAAATTATTCCCGGTTTATGTGAAGCATCTCCTGTCATGGCTAATCAGTTCTCGGTGAATTTTCTTCCTCCATTTTACTATCTTTGTGATATCCACTGTAATTCAAGTAAAAATCTGTTTTCTAATCCATGTTAATGTGAATTTTAATTTACAATCACCTGTGCTGGATTTTCTAAGCTTTCTTGACACCGTTGTTTGGCGGCTTGACCAGTGAAGAATTATTCCTTTTACCTAAGAAAACATGTGAATTAATTTATTGTTAGATACCAAATGAAATTTAAAATGCAGTTCCCTTTCTTAGATACCTGTGAAATAATTGTATGGAAAGGTGCCCGTTCCTAGTAGCATATATATATATATCTCATCTTTACATGTCCTAAATCGCACTCTGTTCTGTTAATGTTTGTATGTTGGATCATGATTTTATTGTTGAACCAATGAAAACTAATGAAAACTCGGTGCTTTTCTGTTGGTGCTCTGGCGCATCTTTTTGGTTCTGCAGATTTTCATATCCCGAGATGGAGGAAATAAAACCTATGCATCAGTTTTAGCACCTGGACAACATGAAGGGCTAGGGTAAGAGGCACTTTCATAAAATTTCAGATATCTGTTTGAAGTCTTAGTTTTATGTTTCTTATTAATTTGTATTCATCAGTGAATGCAATTCGTTATTTGTTCTTGATGGAGGCAATTATCAATAATTTTGGATGTTATGCTGAATTAAAATCAGTTGTAACATGGGATTTAGAAGGCAAGGGGCTGCTACCCATGTGCAACAGTCTTCCTTGACAAGAAGGTTTTGCTGAGTAGCCTTCCTTGACTTGTCAGGCTACTGCCACTTCCTTGACAGGAAAGGCTGCTGCCCTCACCTACCGCTTTTATTATGTCCACCCACTGCATTTACTATGTAACTCCTTTTCTCTATAAATAAATCATTACCTCTGTCATCTTAGACAAGTCTATTATTCCTCTCAACATGGTATCAAAGCAGAGATCCTTCTTAGCAACCAAACCCTAGCGAGTCTCTCGCTCTCTTTTGATTTTTTCTCTCTGATTGCCTTTTTTTTCTCTCTCTCTTGGCTCCAACTTCCGGCGTTTCTCTCACTCTCTCTCTCTCTCTCTCACTCTCTCAATTTGCCACCGCACGCAGCTCTCGGTGGCGGTGCCTTAGGCTACGGAGAGCCCTCTCTAAGGCTGGTTTATTAGGTCAAACTATGGTAGAGATCTGAGAAACTCTATTTTGCAGAATTCTCTATGTTTTGCATGGATTTACAAAATAGCCTGTTGCTACGATGACATATAAAGCGATTTTTTGTCTATGGTCATAATTGATTCTTGACCTCTTTGCTTCGTCATCATGTCCAATGTTACTATTGCTTCCTCTGGATCCAACGGGACAAGTCGCAATACCCATTTTACCTCGTTCCTTGTGGGCTCTGTTTATTTTGATGGGAGCAACTATTTGATATGGTTACGTTCTTGTTATTTGTCCATTTATTCTCGAGGTTATATATGCTACATTAATGACGAAAGGACACAACCTACAACTGCCGGTGATTCTCAAAGGGAGTGGAATTTTGCTAATTCATTGGTAATGTTTTTTCTCATCAACTGATTCAACTCTATGCAACCACATATTGCTCTGGGTTACCTTCTTTTAAATACTTCGACCAAAATTTGGATGACTACTGATAGGATATCTCTGTCTCAGTACTACTATGAGTTGCGCAGTCTATGGCAGGAGTCGGACTATTATGATACTTTCCAAGCTACCTGCACTGATGATGTAACCAGCTTTCAAAAGCAGGAAGACAAGTATCGGGTGTCGATTTTTTGGCCGGCTTGAACATTACCTATGACCAGATTCGCGCTCAAGTATTTAGTTGTGGTCCCTTTCCTTAATTAGAGCAATCCTACTCTGTACAATTGGAAAACAGTCATCGCACTGCCATGTTATTACCTAGTCTGTTATCTCATGGTTCTCAGGACTATCTAGCTATTTTTTCTAGGTTAGGGTCTCAGTCTGGTGGCAGTGACTCTACTCGTTCCAATGATCGTTCTTCTTCTGACGAAGAGCCTGTTGATGTGACTATTGTGGTAAGGAATGAAATACCAAGGAGTTTTGTCGCCCGGCTGTAGGTTCGTCACGAGGTTGTGGTCAGGGCCGTGGTGCCACTCTTGTTTGGGCCATTTACTTTTACCGCTGCCACTCCACTTTTCATTCTGTCTCCAACCCTATTGCCTCAAGTATCTTTTTTGGTGGTTATTGTGTATCAGTTGTCTCTCACTCTTGGACAATTGACACCGATGCCACTGACCACATGATTGATACCCCCAGTCTTTTTTCTCAGTATTCTCCTTGTTATGGTAAGGACAAGGTTCGTGTCACCAATTGTTCCCTTTCCTTTGTTTCTGGGAAGGGCTCTATTGTGTGTTCTCCCACTTTACCGTTGACTTCTGTTCTTCATGTACCGAATTTTACTACTAACCTTCTTTCTATTAGCCTCGTTACCTATTATATGAATTGTAAAGTGACTTTTTATTTTACCCATTGTCTCTTTCAGGATCTGGTGATGGGGAAAATGATTGCCTGTGGTAGGGTGTATGGTGGTCTTTATCTGTTGGATGATGAACTTTCTATTGTTCGTTCTGTACTTTAGACCGATTCCATGCCGACTGCTACTTCTGAGTTGTCACTTTGGCATCAACATTTGGGCCATCCTCCAGAGGGAACTCTCTTTAAAGTTTTTCAGTATTTATCTTAACAGTATAATTTTGAGTTTTTTTTGTTATGCTTGTGTTTTTGCCAAGCAAACTTGCTCTGTTTATTATAGTTTCAATAAAAGGAGTGTTGTTCCTTTTATGCTAATTCACTCTGATGTGTGGGGCCTTGCTTGGTGTACTTTTGTCTCTTATTTCCGCTGGCTTGTTACCTTCATCGACTGTCACACTTGGGTTACTTGGATCTACCTCATTCGTCCCTTCTGCTACTTCCAGATGTTTCACACCAGGGTTCGCACTCAGTTTGATGCTACCATTCGGATCCTTCGTAGTGACAATGGTACTAAGTATGTGGATGGTGCCTTCCAGTTTTATCTTGCTGCTCAGGGGATTCTTCATTAGACTAGTTGTGTCAACACTCTGGCTCAGAATGGTGTTGCTGAGCACAAAAATTATTTACTAGAAGTTGCTCGCTCTCTTGTTTGAGATTTAGGTTCCTCCTAAGTACTGGAATGACGCTATTCTGACTGCTACCTATCTGATAAATCGGATGCCGACTTGTGTTTTGGATTTTGTGCTCTTGATACTACCTTAACGAGGTTGTCTGACTTTGCCATCCCTCCACGTGTTTTTCGTTGCGTGTGTTTTGCATGGAATCATCAGCATCCTAGCAAGTTGGAGCCTCGTGGGCTCAAGTGTGTGTCTGTTGGCTACTCTACTACTCATAAGGGTTATTGGTGCTATCACCCTTTTTCTCGGCGTGTTTTCGTGACTATGGATGTGGTATTCCATGAGACTTTCTCCTATTTTTCACCGGCTCCTCTTCTAGAGGGGGATTTGATACTCAGGGACGGTCATGGTTGAAGAAATGCATGCCCTGAAGAAGAATGACAATTGGGACTTAGTTCCTCTTCCTCCCCAGAAACATACAATGAGTTGTAAGTGGGTTTTTGTAGTAAATCAGAACATTGATGGTACTTTAAAGCGGTACAAGGCCCCGTTAGTGGTTCATGGCTTCACTTAGACTTATGGCCTTGACTATTATAAGATTTTTGTATTTGTTGCAAAGCTAAACACTGTTCGTGTACTTTTCTTCTGTGCTGTTAACCAAAGTTTGGAACTACAACAACTCGATGTCAGGAATGCAATTTTCCACGATGAACTTGGAGAGGAGGTATACCTTGACACTCCTCCTAGGTTCTCAACCTCAGCGCACAAGGGAAGGTCTGCAAGCTTAAGCGAGTCCTCTATGGCCTAAAGCAGTATCCTCATGCATGGTTCGGTCGTTTCTATAGGGCATTGGTGTCGAATGGCTACAGTCAGAATCATGCTGATCATACCCTTTTTATCAAGCGATCTGGTGATAAGATTGCTTTTCTTATTGTGTATGTTGATGACATTGTGGTCACTAGAAGTGATACAGTCGAGATTGTGAATTTGAAGAGTTATCTGGGTCAAGCACTTGAGATCGAAGACCTTAAAAGTTACACTACTTCTTTGGCATTGAGGTTGCTTACTCTACTATGGGTCTTTTCCTATCCCAGAGGAAGTATACATTAGATCTTCTTTTAGAGATAGGGATGTTTGGTTGTAAGCCTTCCGATACTCCATTGGAAACTAATGTCTCTCTAGCATAGTTGTCAAGGTGTCGCCTAGGCATCTGGGCGGTTGCATATGCCCTACGTGATTCATCGCCTTGTGAATGCTCAAAAGGTGACCTCCTACGTCGCCTAGATGTTGCCTTGGATGCCCTAAAGGCTTGGGCAGTCGCCTTGTTGCCGATGTGTTGGCAAATCATTAATTAAATGGAAAATTTTACATTCCTCCCTTAAGGTTTTCGTTTACCCACAATTCAACCCTCCTCCAATATCGGCCACACGTTGTTAAGTTCCTTAACGAAAAAGGTGAAAAGAGTTTTTTACCCTTATACTAAAAACCAGTCCGAAAGTACATTATAGTCTTGCTCTTGCACTCTTGTTTCTTACTTGTATGATGTTATGTTCTAACTTCTTAGTTTATTGATTTTTGCTATTTTGTTTTTTATAAATATACTTCTTTTTGTCTTATAGTTTATCCATTATTTGTTGGTTTTTTCATATTAATTAGGTTATGCTTTAAATGTTGATTCTTTATGTAGCATACTCCATATATATAAACATTTATGTGGCATTTATTTTAGAAATAAAAAGAATACACTGGGAACACCTTGGTTGCTTAAGTGCCTAGGCGCCTAGGATTGCCTCAAACGCCTTGGGTCACCTTGTTGCCTTGACAACTATGCTCTCTAGCAAGGATGTGGTTCCTCTTGATAAGGTTCAATATCAGAGGTTAGTTAGCAAACTGATCTACCTCTCTTACATTTTCTTGACATTGCCTTTGCTGCTAGCCTGGTCAACCAGTATATGCATGATCCTTATACTACCCATAGGGAAGCAGTGTTACACATATCGCGTTACTTAAAATCAGCTCCCGACAAAGGGGTATCTCTCCTTTAATGACCACTTACGGGTTAAGGCCTTAACCAATGCTGATTGGGACCGTTCTTTTGATGATCGTCGTTCTAATACTGGGTATGGTACATTTGTTGGCGGCAACTTGGTCACTTGGCGAAGCAAGAACAAGCTGTTGTTGCCCAATCTAGTACTGAGGCCGAGTTCCAGGTTATGTCTTATGGAATTTGTGAGTTAATGTAGCTTTAGCAACTAATGAGTAACTTAGCTATTCTTGTTCAGCTACCTATGATGCTCTATTGTGATAGCAAATCCATGATCAGTATTGCTTGTAATCCTGTCCAAAACGATCGCATAAGCATGTGGAAATCAATCAACATTTTATTGAGGAGAAGTTGGGGCAAGGATTGATTTGTGTTCCTTTTGTTAGAACTGTAAATTAATTAGCTGATGTTTTTATCAAGGGGTTAAGTAATAAATTATTCCATCCCGTAGTTTACGAGTTCAGAATGTCTGATATTTATGCATCAACTTGAAGGGGAGTGTTTCCTTGACAAGAAGGGACTGCTGAGCAGCATTCTTTGACTTGTGAGGCTACTGCCGATGTACGACAGCCTTGCTTGACAGGAATGGCTACTACCCTCATCTACCGCATTTATTATATGCACCTACCACATTTACTATGTAACTCCTTTTCTCTATAAATAAAGCATGAACTCTGTCATTTTAGATAAGTCAATTATTCCTCTCAACCATAGTTTAAAATCTCGACGAGATCTCGAGATCTCAGGAAGATTTCGGAATTTTCGAAGATCTTGAGTGGCTCGAGATGAGATAGAGGGTCGGATACTGGTGTCGACAAGTTCTCGACCTTGTCTCGACTGGTCTCGACTATTTCTCGACATTTTTGACCAATTCTCGACTAGTCTCGACATAATATATGAATTATGATTGTATGGTCTATTTGACTACTTTGAGTTTTTTTACTATGACAATTAACTAATTAAGTGTTATTATGTTTATTCTTCTCCTAAAATATAAGTTTACTGGCTCATTTAGTCTGCTTTGATCTTCTATTAGTGTAACATTATGTAAAATAATCAATATTACCCTAGGTTTACATTTGAACTTCAGACCGACACTACTAAACATGGGTGTAAACCCAAACAACCACCATGTGTGATTAATTTTGTAGTTTTATGGTTTAAATATGTTATATATGCTAAAATAGGGTTTCTCTGGAGTATCAGACTTTAAAATGGTCATTTGAGGGTCAAAACACACATTTTAAGCCTTCACGGCTTTTGTGCAATGTCTCACCGAGATCTCGGTTTTTCAGAGGCATAGTTGTCAAGGCGTCGCCTGGGCATCTGGGTGGTAATATACGGGCTAAGCGATGATTCGCCTTGTGTATGTTCACACTAGGTTGCCTAGGAATCTCCTTGGGCGCCTTGGACGCCCTAAAGGTCTGGGCAATCGCCTTGTTGTAGATGTGTAGGTAAATTATTAATTAAATGAAAAATTTCACAACCCTCCCCCATTATCAACCACATAATGTTAAGTTCCCTAATGGAAAAAGTGAAAAGAGTTTTTTACCCTCATACTAAAAACCATTCCAAAAGTACATTATAGTCTTGTTCTTGCATTCTTGTTTCTTACTTATATGCTATTATATTCTAACTTCTTAGTTTATTCATTTGTGCTTTTTATTATTTTGTTTTTTTTTATTATAAATATGCTTCTTTATGTCCTATAGTTTATCCATTATTTGTTGGTTTTTTCATATTAATTAGGTTATTCCTTAAATGTTGATTCTTTATGTGGCATACTACATATATATAAACATTAATATAACATTAATATTTTAAAAATAAAAAATACACCGGGAACTCCTTGGTCACCTAGGCAATGCCTAGGCGCCTAAGATGGCTTCAAATGCCTTGGGTCGTCTTGTTGCCTTCACAACTATGTTCATAGGGTCAAGACATCTTCGAGACTAGAGATTTTGAACCTTGCTCTCAACATATTCTAATATATCTAATGGTCTATAGCATAGTTTTAAAACTCGACCGAGAAGGGTCGAGATCGCCCTCGATCTCGACCCTTCTCGGCAGGCTCGAAAGAGTCAAGACGAGAAACTGGTTCGAAACTGGGTCTCGACCAGTCTCAACCAGTTCTCGATTGGATCTCAACCAGTCTCGACCAGTTTCGAACTGGTTTAAGTAATAAATAGGAGTCTAGGTCGAGATTTCGACCGAGACTCATTTTTTCTCTAAGTTTGATTTTGTTTTCTTCTTCTCCTCCATTCCTTCTTCTCCAACCTTGCATTTAAGGTTCGAAAACCTCTGTTCTTTGCAAATCTCTCCATCAAAATGCTGTTGGAGGCTCATTTTGACCTATTCTTTGCAAATCTAAGGTTTAAGGTATGATTTTTTCCCTAAAACTTACTTTTTTACATGAATATGTTCAATACATGTTGGTTCATCATGAAATTTATATATGCGAGAGTCATTAGGCCGATCTACAACCTCATCCTTTCGAAATTATTTTCTTGCATATATATTTTTTATTTTGATTTTCTGTTAAAAAATGTATTTTCCAACAATTAAAAATTAAAAAAATATGATAAATATTAATTAGATGGTGTTGAAATATTATATGATGAATACCATTGTCCAATCTATGCGGCCACGGTTTCATTTTTTTTTTGTATATATATATATATATATATATATATATATATATATATTTATTTATTTTATTTTTTGTTTAAAAAAATAAAAAAATACATTTCTTAAATATTAATTAATATATGTTAAACACCGTTGGCCGATCTACGCGATCACGGTTTCAATTTTTTTTTCTGTACATATTTTTATTTTTATGAATTTTTTATTAATAAAATCCTATTTTTCAGCAATAAAAAATTAATAAAAAAATATATTAATACTTATCTATTGGTGTTCAAAATAATATATGTTGAACATCGTTGGTCGATCTACGCGGTCACGGTTTTAGTTTTTTTTTTTCTGTGCATATTTTATTTTTATGAATTTTTTATTAATAAATCATATTTTTCAGTAATAAAAAATTAATAAAAAAATATTAATACTTATCTATTGGTGTTCAAAATAATATATGTTGAACATCATTGGCCAATCTACGGTTTCATATTGTCGGATTATATTTTTCAAAAAACAAATTATTTTTATTTAATATCCAAAATTATTAATAATATCTAAATAATTATGAAAAATTTTGAAAAATATTCTGTTTTCTTATAACATAGTTTTAAAATTTTTAAAAGTAATTTCAATGTGTTTTGAGTTGTATTCGCATATTTGATGTTTTTATGTTCTTCAATTTTAAGTTTTATTAATGCAAATATATTGATTTGAATTTCTCTATTTATCATCTTATGTAACAGTGTCTCGTTCTAAATATTATGGCTGCTTCAGGTTCTTGTGAGGGAGGTGGTGATGCTGGTCGTACTGACATGGCTTGGCAGTATTGCATCGCCATTGACGGTAATAGAAAGAAGACCCAATGCAAATTCTGTGGGAAGAAGCTTATGTTTGGTGGGATTACCAGACTTAAGCAACACTTGAGTGAGACTTCTATAGACGTGGCAAAGTGTGCTATAGTTCCTATGGAGATTACCAGGGCCATAGCTGCATAGATGAAGGGAGGCCAGCAGAGAAGGGCAGAGAAAGAAAAAAGTAAATAACAATTTGAGAAAGCAATCCGAGGCACAGTGTGTGGTTTGGATGATGATAGTTCAGATGATGATGATCTAGATACCAGGGGTTTGACTGAGGAAGAGGCCAGAGATCTGAGACGGGCAACAATGGCTAGTAAAGTTAGCCATGAGATGAAAATGGAAAGGTTAAGGCAAATAGCCTTAGGGGCAGGTGGTAATAGATCATTTCAGCAGCCCGAAGAACCACAAACACGGAGTAAGGGACGGTTGGCTTCTATGTTTAGAAGATAAAAAAGTATTAGAGCACAATCCCAGGCACCACCACCTACTGCTAGGGATGAGGATTATGTTGAGATTCTACAGCAGGATCCAGCAGTTTTTAGAAAAATTGGCGCCAAACAGAAGAGATTGAAGAGTATGTGGAACTGGAAGGGTACAAAAGAATTTATTAGGGATGCCTTTGCTAGGTGGTCCATCTATAATAGTATCCCAGCAAAATGCCAGTGGTGGCCCATACTATCAACCTTTCTTTGATGTTGTTGCTCAGGCTGGTCCTGGTGTTAAAGCCCCCACTCCATATGAAGTGATGAATGTCTATCTCCCAAGAATTAAAAAAGAGTTAGAAGTATGGATAGAAGGGTTAAAGAATAATGGGGTACATATAAAGTCACTTTAATGTGTGATGGTTGGATTGGTCCCATTAGAAAGTCCATCATCAACTTCATGGTCTACAGTGATGGGAAGGCATCATTCTTGAAGTCTGTGGATACATCTGCATGCACAAAAGATCCTAATTACATTTATAGATTGCTACAGACAGTGGTGGATGAAGTTGATGCTATAAATGTGGTGCAAATTGTGACAGACAATGGCAGCAACTACAAGAAGGCAGGAGAGATGATGATGACCAACTATAACCTTTTTTGGACTCCATGTGCTGCCCATTGCATTGACTTGATGTTAAAGGACATGGACAAGATCCAAAAAGTAAAGCAAGTGGTTGAACAAGCACGCCAGGTGACAACATTTGTATACAACCATGGCTATTATTTGAACTTGCTGAGGGAGAGATGTGGAGGGGATTTGGTAAGACCCGGCATTACTAGATTTGCTACCAACTACATAGCACTAAAGAGCTTTCAGGCAAAGATGGTAGGCCTCAGATCGATGTTTGCATCTGAGGACTGGTTTGGGTGGAGGGAGTCCAGCTCTCCTGTTGGGGTTCAAGCACAGACTACTATAGCTTCAAAGGAGTTTTGGAGAACACTAAAGGATGTAGTCAAAATTCTGGAGCCAGTGGTAAAGGTGCTGAGATTAGTGAATATAACATTCCAGCCCACCATGCCACATTTATATGCTGCCATGGATATGTTGAAGGACCTTATAAAAACTGTGCTTCCACGTGGAAACAAACATTTTGTGAAGATTATCAAAGATCGATGGGAGAGTCAGCTGATGCACCCATTGCATAAGGCTGGTGAGTATATTTAATAATGTCTTTAATTTAGTTTCACTTAATAGTCAGTACTCTATTTTAATCTGGCGACTCATATTTTGCAGCATACTATTTGAACCCCAAGTATCAATATTCACATGTGCTTGGGCTAAATTCTGACCTTATCGGTGCGGTAAAAGATGTGGCAAAATTGGTGTCAGATTATACTGTACAAGCACTAGTCAATCTGGAGGTGAGTTGTATGGTTTAAGTGCTGAATTATTTGAATATCCATATATTACAATGGCTAATGGTTATAAATTTTGAAATGGGTGTAGATGAAAACGTTTAGAGATGGTCTTGGGAGTTGTGGAACTCCCGCCGCAGTGGCTGGACGAGATAAGACCGATCCTGGTATGGAATTATGAAAATTGAAATTTTTAAGTAACATATCTTATTTAATATGTGTATTAAAATGTGTTCTTCATCTTGTGCAGTTGAGTGGTGGTTGTTGTATGGCGAGCATGCAGCTGAGTTAAGGAGAATAGCAATCAAAGTCCTATCTCAAACATGTTCTGCATCTGGGTGTGAGAGAAATTAGAGTACTTTATCCCTTATCCATTCAAAGAGGCAGAATAAATTGGGCTCTCAACGGCTAAATGACTTGGTCTACGCCCATTACAACATAAGACTGAGGGTACAGTGTTTGAAATTTGAACAAAGAAATAAACAAGAGCTGATTGAGCTAGTCGATGTCTTCCAATTATCTTCAGGTGAAAAGGATCCTTATGTGGAATGGATGAGAGACAGAGCAGTTCTAGTGATGGATGAGCCTAGTGACATGCCCGACCCCACTGTGTTTGCTTCGATGGGTTCTAATCTCGAGCGGTTTATGTCCTCGTATGAGGGTCGTGTACACGCATAGTCGCCTAGACCGTTTGACCCCCCAGCTGGTACTGGTAGTGACTCAGAAGGCGATGATGATACAATGGATCAAAGTGACTGGTCAACTTCTGATAGTAGTGGTGATGATGGTAGTGGTGGTGGTGATGAGGGTGGTGGTGGTGTTGGTGATCCTAGACCGACTGTACCCATTATTAAATGGACCGGTGAGAGTCAGTATACACATACTACACATGATCCAGATCATGGTGGACGTGCATCTTCATCACCGCCTACGACTGGGTATACACGTAAGTCTCGTCAACGGGAACGCCCTTTGCAACCAGTGGAAGAAGAAGATCGTTTCTTTGACATCGTTCCTGATTCTGATATTATGCCTGATGTTGAAATTGATAGCATGTCCACAAGTTTTGGAGGACTGAGCATTGAGGGTAGCAGTAGACAGGAGCAGGGGCAGTGGAGTGCTCATGAATTTGGCACCACTTCAGCTTACGGTTCTTATTCCGGTGATGATGACCGCATGATGGGAAGTGCATATGATTATTTCGCTGATACTAGTAATGCTACATCACAGACTGGCTCAAACTTTGTGGACAGTCTCTTTTCAGTCCCAAATTTGCAAAGAACCACGCCCCCACACCAGCCAATATATGCTCATTTTACTCCACATTATAGTGAATTGTATCCAAGGTTGGGTATCTTTAGAAACTTCCCGGATCATGTGTATGAGAAATATGTGGAAGACTACCAGACTTTCTATAGCCGAAGGATAGCGTGGCAGGACTTTGTTTATCAGACCAAGATATATTTTCTTCAGTAAAGTCAATCTGATCAGATGGAACCTGCACGCCACTCTACATATGATTAGACATTGGGATGGATTGATGGGAATGTATTATTTCATTTTGAGTATTTAAGTTTTTCATATAATGAGTACTTATAAATTATGTCATTTTGTGGGATTTATGATTTATGAATGTATGATTTTTCGATAATGTGATTACTTTTTATGCTTCAAATGTGTTTATATATATTAAATAAGTATTTTCCTGCAATATATAGCCTTAAAATGGCTCTAAAATGGACTTAGAACATCAAAAAATGATTTAAACCATAAAAAAAACCTGTTGAAACTCCCATTTTTACCCTTTGGGAGATTCGGCAGGTTCTCACCGAGATCTCGGTAATCTTGGTTTTCTCAAGGGTTGAGACACCCTCGAGATCTGAGATTTCGAACCATGGTCTATAGTGTAGTTACAAAATCAAGACTTTGGCCTGTTTTAGTCAGATGTTTTGTCTAGCTAACAGTAAGCTTTTATCGCTGGTACCATCCTCGAGTTTTTCAATGATGGTTCTGAACTCAGTCATCGAATTTTCGACTTCGAACACATTGGTGACATGGTCCCCTTGGCTACACATCCTGTTCCACAGTGGGTCATCTATTTTGCTCTGTAAGTTGTCTTTGACAACTGCCACAATATGTGCCCTTTTTTGCCTTTCCTCTGTCCATTTAGAGCCTTCGACTTTCTCTTAGTTTCATTTAGTGGATAATCTCCATGAGTTTTCCATTGTCAGGTCAACTGTTGCTGCTGTTGAATCCCATATGGCATTCTAATTTTATCTTTTCTAGTCTTGTTGCTTATCTTTGTCAACATACTTAACTATCCTCAAAGACCAGCTCTTACATGCTAAAACCATTCCAATACCATTGAGTTCTGCACCAGCATGCTACACCGACCCTAACACATACCCACTGAAGCTAATAAAAGCTTAATTACCTTTCCTTTGCCCATCCTCTTTTTCTGTAGCCTGTAAGCTTTTTTAATTTATCATTGCTTGAGGAAGTCCACTCCATTTTCTTGGAGGTTCCTGCCCTATGGGAATGTAGCAAAGCCTATCCCTTTCTTGGTCCTGACAAACAACTCAATCATCCGCTTAGCTCTTCCTATGTCCTTTGCAAAACAAATATAGACATTCTTATTACATTATTATATGATACTATGCTGAAGGTAGGATCCTTAAACAACTATTTTTTACTGTTATTGGTCTCTATTGGGCCCTGCTGATGGCAATGCCGAAGGTGGGGTATTACCTTTAGATGATTTGTATTCCTTATCATTTTAATACATTAATCAATCTACTTTGCTGACCTCTAGCAAAAAGTATTATATGATACTCTGCCATCAGCTGGAAAGAAACAAAACCAACCCCTTGCTTTATACAAATGAGTTTATATATCAAGGCTTTGTTATCACATGTACCTGTGCAAAATTTTATATACTTCTATTATGAAAAACAATCGATTTTATTAAAAGTGGAGGGTGGTTTCTCTTAAAGATGTAAATGAATAGAAGGCACTGTTTCTCTCTTCCCTCCCCCCTCTCCCTCCCTCCCCCTCCCCCTCCCCCTCCCCCAAAGAGAAGTATCTTTCATCTAGTAGATAATAAAGTTTTCCAACGGATACTTTGTAACTTTACCTCGTACTCTTTCTTCATTCCCAAGTATTCTTTTTTTGAGTCTTAATATACTTAGGAAAAATGCTAATCAGACATGCAGCCAAGCAGGCTAATGCACATTCAGGGCATCATTGCATTGCGGGACACACAAAGTAATTAGAACTTGATTCAGTGTATTGTGGGATAGCAACTAATGTTATTTCAGGAATGCATTGTTCTTGTACTCCCCCGGTGGTATGCCACCCCTGCTACCACCCATAGGGTACGGTTGAGCATATTGCTATAAACTTAGTCATCAGCCTATTTTGATCAATGGGAGAACATTGTTTGTTTCTTCTATCTATTCATAAAAGCATGTTACACCATTTATTTGTTGTCTCTGTTTGTGCACATAATTGTCATATCCTGTTCAAACGGTGCTTGCTACCATGCATATAGAATTGTGAATAGAAGATTAAGTTAGGGAGAAGATTTTATGGATATGGAATCCAAGGATGGGCATCTATGCCACATGGCAAGTTGGATGGGGCCCAAATTTGTGGATAGGTAGAGTTCAAGATACCTTGCTCACATTTCAAGTTTCAACTCAAATGGAGTAGACCATGTAGCAAAACAAAGCATTGAAACATCAATGACTAGGAAGAGGGTGTACAGACTACTAACAAGAGAGTGCATGGATGTTGGGAAAAGCCCACATCCTTAGATTGGCTTTGATGATTGGTTTTGATGATAATAAACATTTAAAGATTAACTAATATCTTCCATGAGTGTTAAGACTTAGTGTCAACTCACACCATCACTCAAGCCAAAATTCACCCAAGATGTGCAAGTCAAGATCATAGTTGTCAAGGCGTCGCCCCTAGGCGACGCCTAGGTGTCCCCTAGGCGACGCCTAGGCGTCCGGGCGGTTTGTACAGGCCTGGGCGCCAGGGCGCCTTGTGGTCGCCCAGGCTAGACAGGAACAACATTTATCAGGCAGTACTTATTTATGACTAATATCATTTAAGTAAATGTTTCATTTACTTAAGATATTATTCATAAATAAGCAAATACCCCCCTATTTGAATCCAATAAAAATAGTCTAAAATTCAAATTCCAGAAGGAAAAAAAGTCAACCCCCCTGTTCAAGAACAAAAACCATATTTTTGGGTGCGAGGGCGATTTTCAACTTTTAAATGCTAGGCTTTTTTCTAAATATAAAAATTTTATAAATCTTATTATAATAAATCATCACTAAAAACCAAGAGTGCGCCAAAATAATCTTTTGCTTTGATGCCCAAAAAATAATTTACATTCAGATGACTTTAAACAGCATTCCCGTATTCCGAACAAGGTTTGACCGGAGTGTAACTCCTTCATTATAATTTGGATTCAAGCAATCTCGGATTTGTTGGAAAGCTGATTATGCTAGCTTTGCAACGAATTCGAGATTGCTTGAATCCGAACTATATTAAAGGAGTTACGCTCCGATCAAATTCGTTAAAAGTACGCAAATGTTAGTCATAAATAATTGTTTACTTAACTCTAGACACAATCCCAGGTCTTTGTGTACATTAGTAAACTTGGGTCCACACCACATATTAATTAAGTTATGTCTTAAATGTTGATTATTTATGTAGAATGTTGCATATATATAAACATTAATATTTTAGAAATAAAAAAAATGCACTGGGAACGCCTTGGTCGCCTAGGCAACGCCTAGGCGGGCGCCTAGGCGCCTAGGCGCCCAGGATGGCCCCAAACGCCTTGGATCGCCTTGTCGCCTTGACAACTATGGTCAAGATATGGATGATCAAATTGACGACCAAGTCAACAAATTGACAAAGTCTCAAGACAAATCAAGATGTCGAACACTCAAGCATGAAGTCAAGTCAAGATATCCAGGACTCAAGCTTGAAGACTAAGAAATGAAGATTGAAGTTGAAGATGAAGATAATGTAATCTAGTCTCAGGTTATTTTTGTAAAAGTAGACCTAAGCTAGTATACTCGCACAAGCATGATGTACGATTGCATATCATACATTTCATAAATTCGATTGACCTTAGATGATGTTAATTAATCACCCAAATGACTTCAAATAGTTGGGATCTAACTTGGTTCAAAGCCTAAAGAAAAGGCTTGAAATAGCCCAAGGAAAGACCTTGTCAGCTGATCATCTGGATGATCCAGATGGCAGAAATTAGTTAGGCACAAGTCGACCGGAAGGACCAACTGGTTGACTTGATGCAATATGCATATAACAGGTTTTGAAGTCAGTAGCTTAAGTTGAAAATTTAACTTCACCGGCATCAACCGGTAGATCAACTGGTCCCAACCGGTTGACTGGTCATCGTTTGGATATTTTATACCCTATCCAACGGCCAAATTATGGCTCTTTTACAACGGTCGTATTCCCACTGGTCGACCGGAAGATGAAACCGGTCAACCGGCAGCAGTTAAAAATAGATCCATTGGAACTATTTTTTATCAACCACTTGGGCCATTCTTGGGGCATATAAGAGCCCTCATTTATGATGAATAGTAACCAACTATTTACATCAACTAAGAAACATTTCTTGAGCTCTTAATTGCTAAGAAGCGATTGAATTCACCTCTTGAGATCAAGCTTACACTTCAAACTCAACTTGTGGTCTCAAGCACACTCTCTCATTTCTCTCAAATCTTCATCAAATAGAGGACTACATTTTGCAGTCAACAGCTTCTTCATACATCCCACTCATTCATTGGCCATGGCAAGGAGTGTGGAGTAGTGTCACACTCCTTGCCTAGGTAATTTCTTCCTTCGTTATTTCAATTGTAAGGATCTTTTTATCCTCAACAAGTTCCATTGAGCTAAACCGTACTTAGCTAGTGGAAGGACCCTGTCATCCTTAAGAGTTGCTATAGGATCCACTTATCGTTGAAAAAAAATTATAGGATCATATTATCGATGAAAAAGATTGTATAAGGCCCTCTCATCTTTGAGAGTGATTTTGTAAATGATCCTCTTATTCTTGAAAAAGAGTTGTAAAGTGTGTTCTTCCCCACCTATTGTATTAAAAGGGAGAATAAGTGGATCTCAAGCTAGAAGTAAGGACAACTGGACTAGGTTGGGGGATCCAACTGAACCACTATATATCTTTTGTTTTTGTTTGCATTTTAATTGTCTCTTTCACTCTCAACACTTGGAGATTAACGAAAAAGTTTAAATCCACGAAAGTAATCTTATTCACCCCCCCTGTATGATTATCCAATGAGATATACAAGTGAAGATTAATGATTGAATTTGTATCTAATATTTGATATTTCACCAATTTAAACATACCCTAGATATCCAACGCAAGGTTTTAAGTATTGGATTACGTAGTGGTCAGGCTATTTTAAGAGGCGTATTGTATTGTATCATGGATACCCAAGATACGCTAGGATAAGGGGCAAGACTTGCATGGAAATGTTAAAGGAATATGCAAAATATATTTTGAAGCATTAAAAACACTATATAAGCAACATTAAAAAGAAAAATGTTTCTTTCAATAAGTTTAATAGAATGCCAAGTTGCAGGTTGGTTCAAACTCAGAAGTAAAAAGAAGTCTCAAGCAGGGGTGAAACCAATATGATCCTGTACACTTTTTAACATATGTGCAATACTGGTCTCAGTCCATATATTGATAGTAGTGCATGCATTTCAAGCAATTCTGCGACCAGCTGGTTCATATTGTATTGCATGCATTTCAAGCAATTTTAGAACTATTTCCACTGCACATTTGCATGTAATTTTTGCTATTTTAAGTAAATTTCAATATTTTCACCAGAAAATAAGGAAATTTAAGTCGAAATACCAAAAAGGCCATGCAACTTGCATACTAATAGATCATCACTCCAACATCAACATATAAAAGATTCATCTCAATAGGGTTCAATTTTGGGCAGAAAAAGCAAATTTTTTTTATTTTCTTTTTGTTATTGGAAAAGAAAAATCCCTGATATAGTATGGAGGACTCGAGTAATAATTTTGATTTGATGCGTGGAATCTTGTCATAGTAGAGTAATATACTTGTTCATGTCAAGAAACAAAGCTTTTAACTAAGAGTTGAAGGAAAAAATGAAGTTGCAAGTTTACTTCCCTTTTCCTTGACCTAGGGCTTCACAGATTATTGCTGCTTCACCAGGGATCAAACCTTCAGTTTTATGTCAGCGATTGGATTTTTTTCTTGATCCTCTTTCAGAACCCTAAAGAAATTTTGGGGCTCTTAGATTATGGTGTAATGTTGAAGTGGTTATGTCACTGTTTTTCCGTATCGCAGATTACAGGTCTCGGTTCACGTGAAGAAGAATACAGTCCATGAGGTGTATCGATGAGTATAGATACACCCCTTTAAGTATTGAGCATATCGAGGTGTATCAGTTTGTATTGGTCGATATTAATTGATACAACTCGATACAATTTTTTTTAGGTCTTGTTTTGTATTTGTATCATCTTGGATGCTACCAATAGCTATATCTATCAACCAATACAATACAATACTTAAAGGATTGATCCAACGGTTGGAATTGCCACATCCATCTTCCATGTGCCAAAGTATATGTGTCCGTCCATGATTCCATTTAATCAACTCCATTTAGTTGGGATAAGGTTAAGTTGAGTTGAGTTGAGTTGATCCTTCCATGTGGCAAAAGTAGTGTGCCCATCCATATATTCCATTTGGGTGGGACTGTCCGTCAAAAATTTGCCTGAAGTTTATATAGCCCTGAAAAGCTTACATCAGTGTATTACAGACTTCCAAGTTATGCATGCATGGCCAATAATCTATGTGGTAATTTGATGATTAATTTTGTTTCATCTTCTTGCAGGAAATCTTGTGACAAGGGTATTTCATCATGGGGCTGGAACTTGAATGGTCAGCATTCGACATATCATGCACTCTTTCCCAGGTCATGGACAATATATGATGGTAATATTTCTAAATCATATTTGGTATTTTCTTGAAATTCAAAGCATTTGAATTTCACTCTTTTTGACCAACGTGTCTATAGTTGCTTCAGAAAAAGTTCTTTAATATAGGAATCTTACCTCCAGGTGAACCAGATCCAGAGTTGAAGGTTTCTTGTCGTCAAATATCACCATTCATACCACATAACTATCAAGAGAGCAGTCTTCCTACTGCTGTATTTGTTTACACGGTATTTACATTGATAATTTCTTCTATCATAAATGATAGTTGATAAAATATAACATAGATTCAGTAATTCCATGACAATTTTCATCATCTATGAAGCAAATCTTCTAAATTTTTTCTTTGTTACCCACAAAACATGCAAAAATGTTTTTATTTGTTTTCAGAAACTCTGAACTCTTAAGGTCCAATTGGTTGCTGACAGGCTTAGGGTTTAAAGGTGATCATTTGAGAAAATAGGACCTGGATATATAGGTCTCAGAATTTAGCAGCAGAAGATATATGTCAACAGTGAATTGCAGTGATTCAATAGAACAAATTAGAAGATAAAATCAGGAATCAGACTTGCAAAACGACAGGAAATCAGAATAGCAGGTAACCAGAACACGAAGTATTATGAGTACTATCAGTGATAGAAGATAGATCTGATTATGACAACAGAATGTATGTGTAGGCACCGCATTTTGCCACCTCTTTTTTGGCAATGATAATTTTGGGAGTGCTGCTCTCGAGTTCTCTCGTCAAGGAAAACTTGGTTTCAGACACCAACTTGGACATTCCCTACTATATTTCTGGAAAATTCATCTTCAAAAGACTGACCTGGCCTTGCAAGTTGCAGCATGATCGAGCGATTGGATCAAGTGCCTTTACGCTCAACCATCCCATTCTGTTGAGGTATAAGGACAGCTCGTTTGATGAATCATACCATCAGTTAAGAAAAAATCGGACATTTCATTTGAGTATATTCAAGAGCATTATCAGCGCGGAAGACTTTAATGGAAGCATCAAACTTTTATTTCATGAAAAAACATTGAAAATTTTGTAAAGTTCCTTTAACAAATATAGCTAAGTCAATCTGGAATGATAGTCTACAAAATTGTCAAAATAAGAAAAACCTAGTCATGTACTCGATAGGGACCCTTAATATCAGAATGAACTAACGAAAATAAAAACAGACCTAGACTCACTACAAGTAGGGAGGGACGGCCGATGATGTTTGTTTCCTGAGCTCACACGCTTCACACTCAAGGCGAGAGACGGATTTGCAACTTGGAATCATAAGTGGAAGCTTGGATAAAAATTGATGGTCCAGGCAAAGATGCCATTAAAAGGGAGACGAACCATCAATAGTAGTAGCAGCATCGATAGGTCCAGTGCCATCCAGGTAATATAATCAAACCTGCTCAAGCCCGTTAGCAATCATACTCCTTGTCGAAACGTCCTGAAAGGCACAATAAGAAGGATAGATGGTAACAGAACAGTCAAGTGACTTAGTTCACTAACAAATAAAGGACTTCATGGTAAGTGGGGGACATGAAGGACAAAGGACAAGGTCATGGAGGAAGTGGGAGAAACTGTACCCTGACCTGTCACTTGAATAGAGGACCATAACAGGAGCGGAATTTTGAACATGGGACATGGAAGAAAATGGGTCCGAATTACTTGTAGGAAGAAGCACCATAATCAATAATCCACGGAGTAGGTGATGTGGTAGTAAGAAGGCAGAATTACCTGTATGGGCTAAAGTGACTGTGGAGGGGGTGGTAGATGACTCAAACTTTGGAGGTGTTTAAGTATCTGGTGATAGTCATCTCAAACATAAAAGCAGAGGAAGATGCCCCAGGTACAGCTGCAAGTGTTGTGTCCCCGAAAGTCGCCTGCTCAGTGGGATGATCAGTTGTTGCGACGTTGACTAACCCATCAGCTTAGTCTGGTCGACCATGTTTTGCTCAACAGGTGTTAAAAGTATGATTGGACTTGTCGTAGACGGTACAATGTCTAAACACTTGTCAGTATACTGTCAACTTGTACCACGACTAGGTTGTCCATGGCCACAACCTCTCCATTGGCTGTGACTCCTATAGTATGGGTGTTCAATGGTGTGGTTTGTTATAGTGCTACGGTTTGATTCCGGTTCGGTGTGTAATGAGTAAAACCAAAACTGAAACTTTTACTAAACGGTTTCAAAATACTTGCTAATACCAATTATTAATCGGTTATGGTTTTTGATTTTTAAATGGTTTTGCTATCGGGAGGAAGAGGAAGAGAGTTAGGAACAAAAGAGGGAGAGAGGAGAGGGAAACCGAGGAGACTATTAAAATAATTTTAATCATATGTGAAAATGGGCTTACGAATTAGAAGTAGACCATGTGAAAAACATTAAAATAAAATTTATTTCTATGGATAGACCTTCAGCATTAAGGGATTAAAGCAAGGGTTTAGTCAGTTTTAATGGTTCCAAATAGTCGGTTTAAACGGTTTCATTTTTAAAACCAGAATCGAATCGTTTAATAATCGGTTTCACGGTTTCTGTTTAAATGGTTTGATTTGGTTTCGGTTCATTTTTAACACCCTTACCTATCAATGAAGGGAGAACTCCGCCCTCCGGTAACAAATGCAGAGCCTTCCTTAAGAGAATGAGATGGATCACTCTTGAAAGGAGTGACCCTACGTTGAAGATGAAAAAAGGTCTCATTGAGGGAAGGTGCCATCTCCCCAGCAAGAAGTTGGCCTTTAACTGATTGATATTCAGAATGGAGGCCAGTTATAAACTTAAAAAAGGGCGTACCCAGTGCACGAGGCTCTAACCACTACGGGGTCTAAGGAAGGGCTAATGTACACAGCCTTACCCCCACTTTGCGAAGAGGCTATTTAAAGATTTGAACCCATGAGCACCAGTTCAAAATGGAGCAACTTTACCGTTGCACGAATGCCCGGTCTCAAGCTGGCCATAAGTTGGCAACATGAAATAAAAGCCCGTTGAATCTTCAACTGCTCAAGATTAGTAGTCCGAGGCTGATGAATTTGAAGCTCTTCAATGATGCTCTGATAACTGCTAAAGTACTCATTTTGTGTATTATCTCCTTATTTGAAGTTGAACATCTTCTCATATAACTCATCCAAGATATATTCTTCTCTTAAGAGTAGCTTTCTCGCAAGTCCTTCCAAACTCCTTTGGTAGTGATATGAAACTAATGTTGGCTGCAAAGGCTGGATCGACACTGTTCGACAGCCATATTTTGAGTGTGGAATTTTGTAACATCCACTCCTCAGATGCTTTGATGGCATCTGGTTCGTTAGAATCGCCAGAAGGGGGTCATTAGTAAAATATTTCATCTTATCCTCGGCATGAATGTAAGCCTGGACTGTTTGAGCCCACAACATGTAATTGGAAACTCCATTGAGTTTAATATTTGTAATCTGAATATGCACACTATCAGAAAGAGGTTTAGGATCAGCCATTATATAGATCGGGATTAGCTACAATTACACAGAGAGTACCGTAGACACTCAGGTAACCAGGTAAAACCAGGAAATAGTAGTTACAGCAACATAGTCCCAACAGGGAAACCAGATGGTGCAGATAATAAACCTGGATGGGTAGTAGCAGCCGATTCTTCACAGAGCAGCAGTGGTAGTCATAGAGAGAAGTGACAGCATCGAAGAGCAGGTATGTGCTTCACAGTGAGTGACGGCAGCACCATAGAGCAGTTATGTTCTTCACAGAGAGCAGCAGCAGCAGCAGCAATAGTCATAAAAATCGACTAGGATAGGAAAATCGACTAGGATAGGAATGGTATATAATAAAGAGCCCTAGTTTAGCCTTGTGCCATTATTAACTAGGTCTGAACATAGTCGATAGGCAGCACAGTTAGCTGCAACCAGCGACAGAGATAACTCCTTGAAGGAATTATCAAACCAGCAATGGAAGTAGGATCTTATTGCTCTTATACCATGTGACAATATCAGAAAATTGGAACCAGAAACCACAAGAAGAGAGAAGAAGAAAAGAAGATTGGGGAGAGAGAGAGAGAGATATTGACCCTGCTATAGCAGCAGTGTCAAGATCAACACTACCCTTTACTGCCAACTCTTATTAATTGAGAAATTACAATAGAAAACTCTTGCTGAAGTAAGTCTTATTAAACTAGGAAATCCAACTCTAAATGAACTATAGCTCTAGGAAAGAGATAACAATAAAACCAATAATAGAATAGAAATATAAAAGCAACTAACCACACCCACGATAAGGACATCCCCCTTTCGTGGTACTTGGACTTCGTAGCTTCACGGTGAGAGGGTCCAAAGCTCCAATTTCTAATAATCTCCAATTGCAGATAATGATTGACTTTTATAAAAGATTCAACCAAGAAACTAAATGATGACATAACAGAAGGAAACTGCATACACGTAATTAGTCCTTGTTTTTATCCAGACAAGTAAAATTCTAAGTCATGGAGCCAACATGAATTCTTGGCTACTCATCTCTGGAGAAATGCTGAATCTTTACTTCTTAATGAGAATGATTCATTTGTGTATGTATCTATGCACACTTCCTTGTGTTGCCTTCATGGATTCTGATTTCCACAAATCATCAATTGGTATTCTGTCACCGCACTTCTGAATCCCTAAACACATGTGGGTTATCCGACCTAGCTGTAGGTTGAGTAACGCACTAATTGTGTGGATCTTCTGGTTTGACTATGTACTTAGTTGAATCATATACATTGTTTAGTTTATCACGTTAACTTGGAGTGATGGATATTGATTTTTATTGCATTGGTTGCATGTTTCCTACTGTAGTTAGTCAACACGGGGAATGAAAGGGCAAAAGTCAGCCTACTTTTGACATGGGCGGTGAGTAAACTTCTTCATGATAATTATTGTCTTGTATTGATTTAAATGTTTTACCAATCTCTACCAGCCTTTATGCTACAATAAGTTCAAACATGTCTTTGTTTGCACAGAATTCAATTGGAGGAATCTCACATCTGTCAGGAGATCATGTGAATGAGCCTTTCATGTTAGTACATGCCATATTTGTTGTGCCACATTTTAACTGTATGGTGTTTTGAAGTTGATATCAATTATTTCTTTTTTGTGTGATAGAGGCGAAGATGGAGTTGCTGGTGTACTTCTTCATCACAAGCAAGTGGTCAACCCTTGGTAGCTCTATTATGATGGTTGGTTAGTGGATTTCCCTTAGGTCATTTCATAGTTGTCAAGCCGTCGCCTAGGCACCGCCTAGGAGCCCAGGTTGCCTTGGGTCGCCTTGGAAAATCGGGCGCCTTGGTCGCCCTAGGCACCCAGTCAGGCCTCCATCGCCTTGGTTTGCTTTGGCGCCTTGACAACTATGTCATTTCTAATCCCGACGAGTCCTATGCCCAGCTTATGACATCTCGTCACAACTTAATTCCTCCATCTAGGTCTTTTATGATGAACAGTTAGTAGATTTCCTTAAGGCAGTTTAGGCAAGTCCTTTGCCCAGAATCCAACAGCTACTAATATATCCTTCAGATGAGGATCTGTTATTGTTTCTTTTACCTTTCCTTTGGACTCCTAATCGATTTGTGGCATTATTTTGTGGAATTTCTAGGAGATTGTTCGACTCTCAGCCCTTTCTTCTTCGATAATCGTTCTGCTGATTTTATTGCGGCTTGCAATTATTTATTTACAAATATTATGGAGTAGAAGTTTTTCTTAAGATTGATGAAATAATGCAGGACTGCAAAAGATAACCCTGCGGTCACTTTTGCTATAGCAGCTTGTGAAACTCAGAATGTGAATGTGACCGTTTTGCCATGTTTTGGACTCTCTGATGATAGCCAAATCACAGCTAAAGATATGTGGGATAGAATGGTACAGGTAATGACGGCTTCTTTTGTTTCATGTTCCTTCTTTGTATACTCCCTTATTTTGTGCTTTTCTTTCATTATGTTAAGCTGACCTTGGCCTGCTGCATCACAACCATGAGGTCATATGCTTATGCCTTTCTTTCCCTCCCCAAAAGGGGGAGGGAACCCATATTCGTGGCTGTTATGCTAGTGTAGGAACCCTGATATGTATTTGCAGTTCGGATTTATCATAGCAGATTGTTCTAGTTTGTTTGACCAGATGCCTCGGTCAGTAGCAAGATGTGGTTTTACTGACTTTTTATCTTGTTTTTAAAATTTTCGTACATAGGATCCAGTTTATACTCCCGTTTACTATGACAATGCAGGACAATTTTACAAATGTTGATGCACTCGGCATTATTTAGACTAACCTAGAAAAGATGCTTTTGTCTAAAGGATGAGCAGTTTGATCGGGAAAACTTCAATGCTGGATCCAGCACGCCATCATCACCTGGAGAGACCCTTTGTGCAGCAGTTTCCGCATCTGCATGGGTAGAACCTCATGGAAAGTGCACTGTTGCATTTGCTGTGGCGTGGGCATCTCCGAAAGTAAAGTTTTTGAAGGGTAGTTCCTATAACAGGTAATGCTACTGTGTCCTTTTGCTGTACATTTATCTCACACCTTGGTACATAAATTTAAAATGAGATGAACTTCGTTGCAAAGATTTTTTCCATTGCCTTTTTTTTTTTTTTGGGGGGGGAATTTTCTGAAACTGCGGTGGTTACTGCCTTGATGATCGAGGTTAAAATGTTTGTTGCCACCTTAAGATGTCTTTGGCATTCATCCTTTGTTGAACCTTGCAACTGCTTCAGAAATCACCTGGTAGCCTAGTGAAATCTCATATGTAGAGCATTGGTCTAAACTTGATACTGTTGCAGGTTTCATGGTGAGTAAGCCAATTAATTTATGGAGAAAGGGAAAAAGACCATTTTGGTTAGTTAGGACTTAGTTTTTCTTTGAATAATATGCCTTATAGACTTATAGTTATAGTGAATATTTTCTTATTAGTTTCTTCAATTGCAGGAGATACACTAAATATTATGGCACTTTTGAAGGATCAGCACTTGATATTGTGCACGATGCGCTAACTAGTAAGTAAAGATAGGCTGGTTGGCATTCTGAATATTTGTTTTGGAACTTGTTCTCTCAAGTTATGGAGCCTTGGGAATTACCTTTAAGATGCTTAAATGCTAAGGATGTCTTTGCTCAATTTTCCACTCATGTTTTGAGTACTAAAAAACAGTGTCAATTATGTCTGCAAATTGGTGTTTTGACTTGAGTAAAGGAAACTTGACCATTTTTTTTTTTTTTAAATTTTTATCAGAATATAAATGGTGGGAGGAAGAGATAGAGAACTGGCAGAATCCTATTCTCAGGGATGACAAGCTTCCAGAATGGTACTTTATATTTAAAAAAATTTATCATTATAATAGTCCCAAGTGTTTAATTGTCTAGGGTGGTACTAATTATTTTATTCCGTTGTACTTCTTACCTATATAAATAATACTGACCTCTATCTTTCCAGACAAGTCAAACTATTATTCTAAACTTCAACATGGTATTAGAGTGGGGATCCCCATTGAGATCCGAACCCTAATGTCAGTCTTTTAGCGCTACTACCATTTCCAGCCAGCAGTGCCACTCACCGCTTCTCCTCTACCACCGCTTCCGACTCTGACTCTCTCTCTCTCTCTCTCTCTCTCTCTTTCCTCTTGACTCGCCTCCTTCTAGTCTCACCTTTCTCCTCTTAGTGCCGCTACCTTCTCACCCATCTGTGGTGTTGCTTTCCACCGAGGGTTATTATTTGTAAAACCCCTCCTTTTTGCTCTCTTTTTTCCGTCATGTAGTTGAGATTGCATTAGCATAGTTTGCCTATGCTTTAATAAGGGAGATCTGTTCTTCTTTGTGTTCTCTAATCCATAGGCATACATAGGTGTCAAGGCGTTGCCTAGGCGTTTGGGCAGTAATATATGGGCTAGACGATAAGTTGTCTTGTGTATGTTTAAAAGGTGACCGCCTAGGACATCTAGGCATTGCCTTGGGCACCCTGGATTCCTTAAAGGCCTGGGTGGTCGTCTTGTTGCTGATGTGTAAGTAAATCATTAATTAAATGAAAATTTTCACGTACCTCCCTTAAGGTTTCTGCTTACCTACAATTCAACCATCCCCCATTATTGGTCACACGCTGTTAAGTTCCCTAACAGAAAAGGTGAAAATAGTTTTTTACCCTTATACTAAAAATCAATCCGAAAGTACATTATACTCTTGCTCTTGCACTCTTGTTTCTTACTTGTATGCTATTATGTTCTAATTTCTTGGTTTATTAATTTGTGCTTTTTTGTTTTTTTTTTTATAAATATCTTCTTTATGTCCTATAAGTTATCCATTATTTGTTGGTTTTCTCATATTAATTGGGTTATGCCTTAAATGTTGATTCTTTATGTAGCATAGTGCATATATATAAATATTAATATAGCATTGATATTTTAGAAATAAAAAAAAATGCACCGAGACCGCCTTGGTTGCCTAGGCGCCTAGGATGGCCTCAAACCCCTTAGGTCGCCTTGTGGCCTTGACAATTATGCAGCCATGTTGGATGTGATAACTGCATCAACTGTTTCAGAGAGCTCTAGTGATTGGGGCTTCTCTGGCTTTCCTACGTTCCCTATTTGTTCCATTAAATTGAATGGAAACAATTATTTGATGTGGTTTCGTTCCTGCTTTCTTTCTATAGCTTCCCGTGACTTTTCTAGATACCTTACAGGGGATGCTTAGAAGCCCATTGTTGCTAGTTCTGACCAGAGTAAATGGAGTTTTGGAAACTATCAGTGATGTCCTATCTTATCAGTTCCGTGGAGCTGAACATTGCTCGGGGTTATTTGTATAGTTGTCAAGACGTTGCCTAGGCATCCAGGCACCTTAGTGGCGCCTTGGTCTCCTTGGGCATTTGTTAGGCCTTCAACACCTTGGATCGCCTTGACAACTATGGTTATTTGTAACTAGATCAGGTTGCTAACATATGGAAGGCGGTAAAAGATACCTATTCTAAGGTAATGATGCTCAAATGTATGAGCTCTAAAAAAATTCATGATACAAAGCAGAAGGAGATGACTTTATCTCAATATAACTCTGTGATGCGAGGTATGTGGCAAGAAATTAGATTATTATGAAGATTTCTCTGCCTCTTGTTTCATCGATGTAACGAAATTTGCTAAATTAGAGGACAAATTTCGTGTGCATTTATTTTTTGGCTGGCTTCATCGTTGAGTTCGATTAGATTCACACTCAAGTTATGAGTCGTGATCCTTTTCCTTCTTTGGAACAAACATATGCTATGGGCCGATCTGAGGACGGCAAACGTGCGACGATGATGTAACCTGCTCTACTGGATCGATCTGCTTTGTTTTTTTGTTCGAATTCCTCTGGCACTAGAGGTACTTCTTGTCCTATCAGTCTGTTACTCTCTCTAGCTTAGATAAGGAGCCCATTAAATGTGAGTTTTGTGGTAAAGAATGTCACACTAAGGAATTCTGTTGGAAGCTCCACGGTTGTCCCATTAATGGCAAATGCATGGTTGGGGTCGTGGTACAGGATTAGCTCAGGCTAACCAAAGCGAGATTGCTGGTGTTGCTCCCCTTGGGGTCTGCCGAAGAGGATTTGATGACTCAACTTCGCCGTCTCCTATCTCAATCTAGCCCTACACCATTGGTGTCTGCAGCATCTTCCCTGTCAGGGGCCTCTGCTTTTAACTTTGCCAACTTAGATATTTTGATCAGTGATCACTGTCCCTCTACCTTTCCTTGGATCATTAACTGAGGGGCCACTGATCATATTATTGGTTCATTTCATCTCATTCATTTTTTGAATATTTTCCTAGGTTCAGGTAAAGGTAACGTTCAGGTTGCTAATGGTTCCCTTTCCTCCATCTCTAGGAAGGGCTCTAGCCTCTATCAAATGCTCTTCCCTTTCATGTTCCCAATTCCTCTACTAATCTGCTGTCTATTAGTAGTCTCACTCGGGACTTGAATTGCAAAGTCACTTTCTTTCTGTCTTATTGTGTGTTACAAGACATGGTGACAGAGTGAACGATTGGCAGTAGTAAAGTGGTTGATGGTTTATACTTACTCGAATCCTCTCCTTTCGAGTTTTCTACCTTGGTGACTCAAGCTTCATCATTCTTAACAGTTACTCTGGCTGATTTACGTGTATGGCATCACCATTTGGGACATCCACCTATTAGGACTTTAGTCTATTCTTAGCTTTATTAAGCTTTGTAATTCGGAACAATTTTTCTGTGATGCTTTTTGCAAAGCAAAGTCGTTCTGTTTATTCTTCATCTGATAAAAGAGTTGCAACTCCTTTTCATTTAATTCATTTTGATGTTTGGGGTCTTTCCCGTTGTGTTTCTATGTCTGGCTGTTAATGGTTTGTGACTTTCATTGATTGCGAACTTGTCTTACTTAGATATATTTGTTGTGCCAAAAGAGTGAAGTATTCCGTTGTTTCCAGCTTTTTCATTGCAAGGTTCAAACACAATATGATGCAGAGGTTGCCATTCTTCCTACTGATAATGGGAAGGATTATGTTGATGGGTCATTTTAGATTGCATTATCAATCAGACCAGTTGTGTTGACACCCTACTTAGAATGGAGTCGTTGAGCGCTAGAATTGGCATTTATTGGAGGTCGCTCGGTCCCAAATGTTTTAGATGCATTCTTGCTCCCTACTGGAGTGAAGCCGTCCTCATGGCTGTCTATCTCATCAATCGGATGCCCTTACATGTTCTCGACTCTCGCTGCTCCTTGGAGTTACTTATCGGCTTCTCTACCTTTGTTTTTCCTCCGAAGGTTTTTTTTTAGTTGTGTGTGCTTTGTTCCTAATCACTACTAGCATGGTACACTTGATCGCCATGGTTTCCGATGCATTTTCCTTGGCTACTCAGCAACCCAGAAGGAGTACAACTGTTATCATCCTTCTACTCGCCAAATGTTCGTTTTTATGGATGTGGTGTTCCATGTGATTGAAGCATTTTTTTCTTTTCCTGCACCTCTTTAGGGGGAGTCTGGTTCATGGGAAGATGTGCTTGCTTCACTTACTGAGGTTCCTATCATGATCCCAGCTCCTGAGGTTCCTATTGTTGTCTCAGATGATATTGATATGGCTCTGGCTTAGGGGGAGCCCTCCCCAGTTGTTGTCTCGGTCCGGCCTTCAGCTCCTCCTCTAAAGGTCTTTACTCGCTCTAGATTCACATGACAGCAAGATTGAAGTCATCACTACCATTGCACCACTCCAATCGCCGCTTCCTGATTTAAGTCCTCTATCATCACCTCCATCTGGTGAGCTTCCTTCTGACCCTACTCTTGATTTACATATTTTCCTCACCATCCCGTTTGTAACGTTATTTCTTATGAGTCTATCACCTTCCTTTTGTGCTTTTGTCTCTTCTTAGTCCTCTGTTTCCATCCCGTCACACTAGGTTGAAGCTTTGGCTGACTTTAAATAGAAGGCTGCAATGGTGGACAAGGTGCAGGCTCTTGATAAAAATGAGACATGGGGCTTGGTCATTCTTCCCCTGGGGAAAAAACCTGTGGGCTACAAATGGATCTTTACTGTGAAGTAGAATGCTGATGGCTCGGTTGATAGATACAAGGCAAGGTTAATCGCCAAGGGCTTTACTTAAATCTTTGGCATCAACTACTAGGAAACATTTGTTCCTGTAGCGAAGCTGAATACTGTTTGAGTTCTCCTCTCTTGTGCAGTGAACTTCGGCTGAGAATTGCATCAATTGGATGTGAAAAATGCGTTCCTTTATGGGGAGCTAGAAGAGAAGGTGTACATGGATGTTCCTCTTGGTTTTTCTAGACAGCAAACCTCTGGTAAAGTTTGCAAATTGAAACGAGCATTTTATGGGCTAAAACGATCCCCTTAAGTGTGGTTCAGATACTTCCATAAAGCCACGATATCTGTGGGTTACAAACAGACTAATGCTGATCATATTCTGTTTATCAAGAAGGTTGGTGAGCTGACCACTATTCTCATTGTTTTTGTTGATGATAGTGTGGTTTCAGGGAGTGATGTGGCTGAAATCACTCGTTTGAAGACCTTTTTGGGTATTGAGTTTGAGATTAAAGGACTAGGTAAGTTCATAGTTAGTAATTCGGGTACGACAAAAAGTCGGACACGGATATGTACGGGTATTAACAGAGCCAAACTTTGATGCGAGGATCAATAATCCGTTCTAAAAAACATGTACGACATTAATACGGTATGCGTTTAATACGGTAGCCTGTAGAAAAACTGGGACAAAAAATACGGGCATATCACTATACAATAAACATCTAGAGCATTCGACAAATAAAATAATAACATATAAATAGAATTAATAAATAAAAAACCTTCTAATCCATGAAATCTCATACAAAATTATCATCCCATTAAACATATAAAGTGAAAAATTGTCCCATCAAACATAAAAACTAGAATATAATCATTCATTAAACATAAAAAATTAAAATTTAATCATCAATCCATGAAATCCCACACAAAATTATCATCCCATCAAACAAATAAAGTGAAAATCATCATCCCATAAAATAGAAAAACTAAAATATAATCATCCCATCAAACAGAATAATTAAAATATCATCATCAATCCAAAAAATTTCCCAAAAAAAAAAAAAAAAAAAAAAAAAATCCATTTGAGGGCTTCAAATCATCAACATCAAGGCGCCTATCTCCCAGAAGGTGTTTGTGTCTCAGAATTAAATATAGGGTGTAGTTGACTTAGAGTGCTATTATAAATTGGAGTGTCAAAATCTTTAAATCCAAATGTAGATTTAATCCCAAATTCTCTATTGAGCAATGCTGCATCATCTTCATTTTTAGCATCAGTTTCTTCATCCTCAACTGCTAGAAGCTTAACCAGGTTATCAAACTTAAGTGAGTGCTTATCAAATTTCTCAATTTCCTTTGATTTATTTTTTATAAGGGAGTTCATCCTTATGTAAACCAAATCATCCATTGTCTTGGGAGATAATTTGTTTCTCTTCTTTGTTTGTACTGCCTCAAAAGCACTCCAATTTTTTTTCACATGAAGATGAACTACATGGTTGGCTCATGAAGATAGGCTATATGTTCGCCGGTGGAAGGAATTTGGGGAACAAGACGAGGGGAAAGGGATTTGGGGAACAAATCGAGGGTTTAGGGTTTTGTTTTAATTTGGGGAACAAAACCCTCGTAGAGTCTTTTAAGTTTTTAACATTTTTTTAATAACTGTTAACGTATTATACATACGCTTATTAAACGTGTCTAATACTGTTCATCATATAAAATAAAGTTATATGCATATCTCTACGTATATTCGGTAATGTACGGGAAAAATCGTTTTTAAATACGGTACGTGTATTATACGCATATTTACTTACTATGGGTAAGTTATGGTACTTCCTAGGAATTAATGTAGCTCGATCAGATCAAGGTATCTTTCTTTCTCAGTAAAAGTATACCCTTGACCTTTTATCTGACATTGGGCTGCTCAGGTGCAAATTGACTAACACCCCTCTTGAGGCAAATTTTGTCTAATGCAAAAGGATGGTGAACTTGTGGATAAAGGAGGTTATCAGAGATTAGTTGGCTGCTTGATTTATCTCTCTCATACTAGGCCAGATATTGCATTTGCGGTTAGCTTGATTAGTCAGTATATGCATGACCCATTCTCTAACCATTTAGAGGCTGTATATCGGATTTTGCATTACTTGAAGTTTGCTCTTGGTCGAGGAGTTCTTTTGTCTCCCCATGAGCATATGCGTATTAAGACCTATACTGATGCTGATTGGGCTAGCTTTTCCGATGATAGACTGTCTACTTCTGGCTATTGTACCACGGTCGGCGGTAATCTGGTTACCTAGCGAAACAAGAAGCAGGCAATGGTTTCCCCCTCTAGTGCAGAGGTTGGATTTAGGGCTATGGCCAATGGTATCTACGAGCTTCTTTGGTTTAAAGAGCTCCTTTAGGATCTGTGCATTCCTATTCAGTTTCCTATGCAACTCTTTTGTGATAGCAAATCTGCCATTAACATTGCTCATAATCCGGTTCAACACGATTGGACAAAGTATGTTGAGATTGACTGTCACTTTATCAAGGAGAAATTAGAACAAGGTCTTATTTGCATTCCCTTACAGATCAGTTGGCTGACATATTTAGTAAGGGACTTCCTAGCAAGACTTTTCATTTGGTTGATATCTATGCTCCAACTTGAGGGAGAGTGTTGTAATATAGGTTCGGTTTAGTCCAAGGGTATAATTGTCTGGGGTTGGTATTTATTATTTTATTCCCTTGTTCTTGTTGCCTATATAAATAATAGTAACCTCTGTCTTTTCAGACAAGCCAAACCATTATTCCAAAGTTCAACAATAATAACTAAAAGATTTCACCTAAAGAATGAAATAACAGTTAAAAATCTTGTTAGGTGTGAATTTCTTACTTGTCATCTATGTCAATTGATGGGGTGTTTGAACTACTGCAACTATTGTGATACTTTTGAAAGCAGATTCCGATTGATTTTTTGAGCTGGCCTGCAATAATGGCTTGGTCTGGTCCCACACCCTTACAGTTCCAGGAGAGGGGGGGGGGGGGAGATTCACTCCTTCATGCATCAAACCTGGATCAAGCTGTTGGATTGGACTCTCTAGTTGACCCAGTTAGCTGAACTTGTCATTTTATTTGTTCATTCATTCGTTCATATATTATGCCTGCAAACTAAACTGAACTTGTATTGTTTTTCTTTTTGTTTTATTTTAAGTCAACTAACTGACCTAGGATTTGGATTTCACAGCATTGCTATCAATACTGTCAGAGATTATGTAAAAGGAACTCCCTTAGCCAGCAGCTTTACACAAAAAGGGGAAACACCAGCTGTACTGTTACCGTATAGCAATACCACCCAATTCTATGCTACTGGATACCCACAGAGAAAAATAATCCTGTAATAAATACCCTATATGCCGGTCCAGAAAAATTTCACCCGAGAATCAGCTGCTCACCTTCAAACTTCATTTTGCATGGAGAATTCTTCTAACATGAGAAATTCCACAACATATGTTGCCATGTTCAAAGATGGATCTGTAATTCTGAAAACTCAGTCAATAACCCACTACAAATGTACTCATAATAGAGCAGCAGATGCTGAGCAGTCTCCTCATAGTCTTAGGGAGCAATGCAGAGGCAAAACAGCAGACATTAGGAATAGATGATTAGGATTTTTTATTTTTTATTTTTGAAGAATTGGATTTATGAAGAAATTCCCTTTGGCCATGCAGTATCGCAAGGGAGGCTTGGGCTCATGCTCAAGGCATCAAATAGTAAACTCAAGGTATAGCAGCCGAAAGTTACAAGGCTCCAAACCATTCTTTCTTCCCCACCAGGCCTGATTTCAACGTCATTGACAGAAACAATGGTGTATTTTCCATTTATTAGCATTCCTCCTGAAGGTAGGAATGTAGGATTCAAAACCAAATTGCCTCCACTAAGACTTGCATACCCTGTACTTTGGCAACATGAGGTCTCATTTGTGGCCATATAATATGATTATGGAATGATAACCTTGGTGGAACATTACTTCATCACTCGTCATTCCAAAAGAAAGTTCTTGTGCGAGATTTCACCATCACTGAAGTATGTGGGGTTGAAGATTCCATAGCCTGAATGATACCCTTATGCAGTCAACTTCTGTCGTCAATGTAACAACACTGCTTGTCCACTCTAATTGAGATACTCGTTTGTTGTGTGGTGTCCACAGTGATTTCTTCCTCTCCCCTGTGATTCTGAATCCTCTCTCATGTGTGCTTTCTGTTATTTCTTCGTCTTTGCTTAGTTCTTCTTTCCCTTCTTTTTCCATCATTCCGTTTGATTTTCATTTAAGCTTTTCAACCAAACTTTGTTTTTGGGTAACAATAACTGCCTCACATAGTTGGTGTAATCCCCCTGGATTCTCCCTCTTTCATTCGCAGAATATTGAAGATACATTCCTACTCTTGGACGATTTTGGTTGCAAATTGTGGGGTTGAAAGGCTACCTATTTTTGGAGATCCAACTCAAGTTTTGGGTCTGGTTCCTTGTTCTTCTGCCAGATCAAGTTGCAAAAATAAATATTATTTTATTCCTTGATTTTTGGTTCTGCTATTGATCACATGCAAGGGGGTTAGTAGTTGCATTTCATCGCCTAAAAATTCAGGTCGATCTGTTTGTTTCCCCCAGAAAGTTCTCTCCATTGAATTGAATGTGCTTTCGTAGCATTGTCGGGAAGTCGTGAAGTTGAAAATGAATTAAATTTTGTGAATTTACAAATAGGGACATAATTTGTTTAAATTACATAAAGTTCTTACTGTTTAAGTTCTGTTTCTGTATATTTTTATCTTTTCTAAAATTCTATATTCATCCCTACTCTTAAAATTTAATTACTTTTACATCCCAGATTCTGTTTTCCTCTTCCGAAAAGCCCTAAGCTGTTCCAGAAATTATAGAATTGCCACTACCCTCTATTTTGATTTGTTTCTCACTTTTGTGGGTCCATAGTGACTAAATTAAAGTTTTAAAATGAGAGGTTGCATTAGAAGTCCTGATAGAGGGAAAACCAGTGATCAAATTCTTACTGTCAATTCCGCTCGACATCAGCACCTTGCCTCTTGCTGGCCTGTATTTTATTTACTTCTTCTGATGGTCCCCATCTCCATCTAACGCCGCTTCATGACAACTAGAAAGTTTCGTGATTGGTCGAGGCCTTTCTTTCATTATCAAACCTGAGTTTATGAGATCTTCCTCACTGTTAGGAACAAGGGTCTAAACTGTTACTTTCTATAAGTTGTAAGATCTTAGTTCTTGTTTAGATTTTCTTTATTGTCTCCAGAACTGTGTTTTATGAGATGGACTGGCTACTAATGTATATGCATTTGTATATATCTTTATGTTACTGCAAATAAAAGGTAAAAGTTACGAAGTAAAATTTATTGTACCTCATCCCATCTTATGTTGTATGTACATCAATAATGATTTGTATAATGGTTGCAGGTACAAATTCACATTGTTTAATGAACTTTACTTCCTGGTTGCTGGAGGGACAATTTGGATTGGTACATATCTATAGTAATTAATTTCTCAACTTGACAATTTGCAAGTAAGCTGTGGGCTTTGCAGTAAAAAAACTCTGTGATTTACTGTATTGACCATATTACCCCTAACCCCCTCTCCCCCTTAAAATAAAAAAATAAAATAAAATAAAATTCTTCAATATGCACTTTTTATTGAGATAAATGATCTTGTGTCTACTTTCTTCTAGTTGTTCTGTGTATGGCTAATACTAGTCAAGTTATAAGATTAGGAATTGGATGCACAGTTACATGTTCTTATATCTTTCTTATGTGCTAAATTTTAAAAAGTTTCAATCAGATAGTAGCATGACTTGTTGGCCCTCCTGCACAGATTCACCATCACCAGCTACGGGCAATAAACTGCCCTTAGGTGGTAATCAGTGCGAAACCACAAAAATGGAGCAGGCTGATGGGAGAGTAACTGTAGCCAGGGTGAACTGCACAGAAGCTGCTGTTGTTGAGCATAGTGGCATCAATAGTCATGATAATTCTTTGGAAAATAGATTACAAAAGGAGAGAACCGACATGAGATCTTCATGCCAAGATATGCCAGCTGCTGCTTCTATGGATATCAAGCCCGTTTCAGATAATGACAATGAAGATGTCGGTAGATTTCTATACTTAGAGGGAGTAGAGTACGTTATGTGGTGTACATATGATGTCCACTTCTATGCTTCTTTTGCCCTTCTAATGCTGTTTCCAAAAATTGAGCTCAGTATACAACGTGATTTGGCAAAAGCTGTCTTATCTGAGGATGGAAGAAAGGTTAAGTTTCTGGCAGGGGGTAAGTGTGGAATCCGTAAAGTTATGGGATGTGTTCCCCATGATTTGGGAACACACGACCCATGGAATGAAATGAATGCATATAATATTCATGATACAAGCAAATGGAAGGACCTCAACCCAAAGTTTGTTCTTCAGGTCTATAGAGATTTTGCTGCAACCGGGAACATGTCATTTGGAGTTGATGTGTGGCCAGCTGTTTGTGCTGCAATGGAGTACATGGAACAGTTTGACAAGGATGGCGATGGTCTCATTGAGAACGATAGATTCCCTGATCAAACATATGATACTTGGACAGTTCATGGAATTAGTGCTTATTGTGGTTGCTTGTGGCTTGCTGCACTCCAAGCTACAGCTGCAATGGCTTTTCATCTTGGTGATGAGGCCTTTGCTGAGAAGTACAAAGGAAAATTTTTGCAAGCCAAATCTGTGTTTGAAGAGAAATTGTGGAATGGATCATATTTTAACTATGACAGTGGATCAAGTAGCAACAGTAGATCTATACAAGCTGATCAACTGGCAGGGCAATGGTATACAGCCTCTTCAGGTTTGTCTCCTCTTTTCGATGATTCCAAAATCAAAAGCACCCTCCAGAAAATATATGACTTCAATGTTATGAAAGTAAGAGGAGGGAGGTTGGGTGCTGTAAATGGAATGCATCCAAATGGGAAGGTGGATGAATCTTGCATGCAGTCACGTGAAATCTGGACAGGTGTCACCTATGGTTTGGCAGCTACTATGATTCTTGCTGGCATGGAGGAACAAGCATTCGCTACAGCTGAAGGTATTTTCACTGCTGGCTGGTCGGAGCAGGGATATGGGTATGTTTCCCTGCCCTACATTCCTTAGTTACTCATTTCTGTTGGGTCTGCAGCTCCTGTGGCCAATTTGTTGAATCCTTTTTGCAGCATTAGCATGTTTTGATATGCAACCAATCATGCAGCCATCATCTCCACCTTAAAAAATGAAATAAGATAAAATTGAATGGAATAACAAAGGAATGTCCTTGAACCATTTTAATTATTATGTAACTTTCATGTATGTGTCATGCTGCATGTGTTTGTACTTCCTTCCTTTCATATTCATAATAATTGCTTGCCTTTAGATGTCTGCCACTCTGTCTACATTTTCCTGAATGCTTTGAGTAATGTGCTTATATATATTTTCCCATACCATGAATAGATAATGGGTCATATTAAGTTAGTTAGGCTTTTTTACCCGGCATGGAAGCTAAATGTATTCTGAATCTGCATGCAAAACAGCATTTTTGCATGAGGTTCAACCGTGCTCACCATTATGTTTCTTTTAGTGTGTTTTTACCAAAGTTACATGTTGCCTTCACCATTGAAGAGAATTAAGGCCAAGGATAGTCATCTCGAGATGAGTGCTAATGTTTGGGGACCAGTATTGGTGATCTTATGTCTCTTGTCATCAGCTATTGCTAGAAAATTGAAAATGTATGTGGTAAGAGAAGAAGTATTGTGATGGTCGGAGTTTTTAAAACTGTATGGGCCAGCAGTCAAACTGGAAACACATCCTATTTTGGTTCAGTCTAAACTGCCCAAGACGGCAACCTGATTCTAACTATCTGGTTTGCTGAAAACCATACAGATTTAGAAAACCGGCTCGTTTGGTTCGGCATTTTCCTTTGAGAAAAATCAAACGTAAGTATGCCCCCAAGAAGAAATGACACCAAAATCTAGCTGTAAAGCAAATTCGCACTTACCACTGCAGTGCTCACACTCTTGACTTGTGGTTCACTAATTTCTTTACTTCGTTTTTTTTTTTACAAAATATATTATTTTTCTTGTTCATTTTTCAAATTGCGGTTTGAATAGTTAGAACCATCCAAAACCATTGATGCAAGTCCAAGGAATGAGATCTGCTGATGGTGGGTTAAGGGAGAGAATAAAAGAAGATAAGGAAAGGAGTTGTTCAAGTGAACAGTATCCTTAACAGGAAGTCGTCAATAATGCTTTAGAAAAGAGGAGAGGAGAGAGGATGAAAGGCGACAACCTCACATTCATACTTAGGCAGTTAGCATGGTTCAAAATCTCGGCGAGATCTCGAATATATCGAACTGGTCGAGACGAGATGGACCATGAGATTGGGTCTCGACTTGTCTCAACCAGTTATCGACCTGTCTCAACTAATTCTCGACCAGTTTTGGTTGGACCAAACCTATAAATACCTCTATTTCAACAGTAATCTCAACCGAGACTGTCATATTGTATGTTTTTTACTCCTTCTTCCATTCAAGCTTCAAAATACCTCTAAATTTACGAGTTAGATCCTCCACGACACTTTACATGGAATTAGACATTGGGATGGAGTGATGGGGAGATGGGATTTGGGAGTTGGGACTTGGGGGCATCATTGTATTTGACTATTGAGTATTTGTATGAATTATGATTATGGTCTACAGTCTACTTGACTACTTTTGATTTTTTGACTGTGACAATTAACTAATTAAGTGCTATTATGTTTACTCTTCTCTTAAAATATAATTTTACTGTCTCATTTGACATTCTTTGATCTTCTACTAGTGTTATGGCTAATATTACCCTAGGTTTACATCTAAACTTCAAATTGACACTACCAAACATGGGTGTAAACCCAAATAACTACTGTGTGATTAATTTTACAATTTTATCGTTTAAATGTGTTTATGTATGCTAAAATAGGGTTTCCCTGGAGTATTAAGCCTTAAAATGACCATCTTAGATCCGAAACACAATTTTTTAGCCTTCGCGGGGCTTTTACAATGTCTCGCCAAGATCTCAGTTTTCTCAGTTTTTCCAATGTTCGAGACACCCTCGAGACTCAATATTTTGACTGTTAGGCCTTTATAATATTCATAAAATGGAGAAAAGACAAAGTCTAAATAATTTAAAATGTCTCCCCATCTATTAGCTAATAAGGGAGAGTCCTATTTTGACCACATTAATTATAATAGATAAAGAAATAACCTAAACTAAGAAGGAAACTAAAGATAGAGGCAGAATTTATCATTCTTATCCCAGTTCAACTAGACAAATTTATCAATAACAAAATAAAGAAACAAATCACCACAAGATAAGGAACTGCCCTAACTAACCAACCTCTTAGAGAAAGCAAAATAACTAGGAAACTAAATCTTATTTAAACCTTATCAGCTCTAACTAACCTTATCATTAAAGCACTTAACCACCCCCCCCAACCAAAAAAAAAAAAGAAAAAAAAAGACACCTTTTCATTGAAGTAAGAGTCTAGTAAAATAATATATTTTTTTATACCCTTAAGACTTCCACTTTTGGGTCTTATAGTTAATCCCATTACAAAGAATAAATTAAGGTTTTAAATTTCAGCGAAACCAGCCCCAAAATCGAAACGAAACTGATTTCGGCCAAAATGGGGCCGAAATCTAGGGTTTTTCCAAGTGAACTCGAAACTTTGGTTTTGAGACCCAGAAGTTGATTTTTGCCTTGATTTTGTTTTATGTAACCGGTTGCATCCTTTTTACACATATTATTTCAATTAATGTAAGAAAAAACCATCCAAAATGGTATTATTAGTGTAGCCCTAAGTTTATTAGTGTACTTTGGAACCTGGGTTTGTATACAGAGTTAAGTAGATAACACTTATTTATGATTAATATCTACATAAAATATTATTCATAAATAAGCAAACACTCTCCATTTGAATTTAATAAAAATAGTCTAAAATCCAAATTCCAAAAGGATAAAAAGTCAACTTTCCAGTTTGAGAACCAAAATTGGATTTTCGATCATGGGGCAATTCTCAATTTTCAAATGCTAAACTTTTTCTCCAATCTAAAATTCCATTAATTTTTATTAAATTAAACATCACTAAAAACCAAGAGTCCGCATAAAAAAACTTTTGTTTTGATGTCCAAAAAATTATTTCCATTCAAACGACTTTAAATGACTTTAAATGGCATTCGAATACTCTAAACAAAGTTTGGGGCGCAACTCTTTAAATATAACTCGGATTCAAGTAGTGTCAGATTTATTGGAAAACTAGCATAATTAGATTTGCAATAAATCCGAGATTGTTTGAATCCAACTTATGTTGAAAGAGTTACGCTCCGGTTAAACTTTGTTTTGAAGTACGTGAATGCTGTTTAAACTTGTCTGAATGGAAATAATTTTTTGTACATCAAAACAAAATATTATTTTGACAGACTCTTAGTTTTTAGTGACATTTTTATTTTTAGTAAGATTTGAATTTTAAACTATTTTTATTGAATTCAAATGGGGGATGTTTGCTTATTTATAAATAATAACTCAAGTAATAAATATTTACTTAAATGATATTAGTCATAAATAAGTGTTCTGTGTTGTATATTATCTCTCCTATATATATTGCTTTCTATCTTGTATTACTTTGACTTATAAAGTCAACACCAAGTTTCGGGGTCAAAATAGAAAAGTTTCGATTGAAACTTGATATTTCATAAACCTGGTCAAAACAGTAAATTTCGACCAAAATGTCTTACATTTTAATTTTGAACCATGGTATCATTTCAGACTTCTCAAAATCCAAAATATTTCGGCCGAAGCCAAAGATTTCGGCCAAAATTTAGAACCATGGAATAAATCCAAAAATAAAAGCCCAACCTAATCTGGTACTAAATGGCCCAAATTTAAATAGGACCAGCATTAACCATATTTCACTGCCAGCTCTTGTTTTAAAAACCATGGTTGGTGTGTGAAAATTTAAACCCTGTACTTCTCCATTGATCAATAAGCTTAGTTTCAATTCTGAAAAGGAAAAAATGGAATATAGAATCAAATAAATGTTTGAGAGATCCAGATGCATTGTTCTAATATCGTATATTTTTGTTTTTTTTTAATTGGATAAAAACTTATTGCCAAAGAAGGGAAGATTGTAAAGGAAAGTTACAAATGTATTGACCAAAATCAGTCTAAGAATGGAGTTAATTTAAGAGTAAATGCATTTGTCGCGTGGCTAAAATGGCCAAGTCAGCCAGCAATGGCAGAAAACCATGGCTCAAGGATTGATCTGTCTCAATTATCAAAGTTCCATTGGTAAGGTTTCAAGTAATTTGATCAGGATCGACTTATCTAGACAAATCCAGACCGATCTGGTTCAGGATCACCCCTTCTCCCTTAATGAGAGTGGAAGAAATTTAACCCATATTTTATCGTATGAATGAATGAAATTTGGAATTTTTAAAAAAGACGAACTGCTTTCCTTTTTTCACAAAAGAGTGGACATGTGACACGTCCTATCTTCCTTGTGATGCACCACTTTCCATCTCACCTCTTTAGATAAACAGTTCACAGTTGGAATCTGTTTAAATTCTTTTAACATCTTTTATTACAAAATCTATGCTGTTCACTTGCTCTGGCACCAGGAACCTGATACCTTTTGGATTGAAATAATCTGAGCTGCATCCCACTTGTCAGAATTCTGTTTGTCCTCCTCACCTTCTCGACTCGGTTACTTTTCCACTGCAGAACATCTTAAATCTTATCACCATAGAATGTTTAACAATGTGATTCTGTTACTGTTATACTTAATCTGGGATTTTTTTTTTTTCTGATGATTCATCTGGGATGATTTTAATACTTGTTATTTGTACAGATACTGGTTCCAGACTCCAGAAGGCTGGGCAACTGATGGGCACTACCGTTCCTTGCTGTATATGAGGCCTCTTGCTATTTGGGGCATGCAGTGGGCCTTGTCTCTGCCGAAGGCAATCCTTGAGGTGCCCAAAATCAACTTGATGGACAGAATCCACATATCAACTCCCCACACTGCAAGATCCCCCTGTGATGTAGGCGTCAGGAAAGTAGCAACCAAATCAAGATGTTTCCGCAAACCAGTGTTTGACTGTTCATGAGTATTCCTAACCAAGAGATAATGTCTTGTAGGAAGTCTTCTGTCTGGAAGGTCAATCATTACTTAATGTGGCTCGAAAAAGCCTTCAGTAATAGAAAATAAATTGCTTGGTCATAAAGGCTGGTTTCCACACAGCCGTTTATGAAAGAATCTCCTTAACGGGGCACATTTAGTTTTGCCATGTGAAAGAGCAATGTGGCAAATCTGATAGTTGGATTTCTATCTCTATGAACTGAATAGGCCATGAATTAATTTTGAGCCTTAAATCAATCATTTACCTTTCAATCAAGTGCCATAACCTTTAGCATTATTGATTTTACGACCATTATTTATTTTTCCAAAGTTTTGTTTTGTCACTTGGTAAAATCGATTCCAGCTGAAACTTGATATGTGAGCACAGGAAATTGGTATCTTTCTGTCCACGGAATACAAAATTTCAGCCTGATTTGATCTGCCACATTATAGGTCTAGATGCTTGCTAGAGAAATTCCTTAATGTCTATGTAGGAATACAGGACCTCATGACCTTGTAATAAAAGGCTAGGAAATTATATCTAGAGCTGTGGATTAGCTATGTTTAAACTTTTTAAACATAAAAGAGCATTTACCATTTAATGATAATCCATTAATGGTCATCACTTTTAGGTTTGATTATCACACCATTGGCATCATCCTTTCTTCTTCTTCCTCTCTTTTTTTTTTCCCGAAGTAATCCTTTGATTAGTGCTACTTATAGAGAGGTGTCTGAAGCTACCTGGGTCTAGCTATTGGATCAAGAAGCACAGACGTATTTGAACGTGGAATATGAGAAATGCTTTATTAAGGCTTCCTTTCGTATGTTGGATGATTTTCCTTGTTTGGAGTTTGATTTGAGAGCTGTCTGGGGCACATGCATGCAAAATGGCTTCGATTAATGGCCTGGCCCTGCCAAAAACGTATATCTTTTCGTAGGATTCAAATCCTCTTATGTCTATGTCAACATGAAATCCAGTAACTATCATCTACTATGCATATACCAATACATCAGTATGTGTGTCCAATGGATAACAACCACTGGATTTTCTCATGCCAGCATGAGGGGCATGAGAGGATTTCTATCCCTTTCCATATATAGTAATAGGGACTTATCACTGTCATATTTATGTCATACCCAAAATGTAATACCAAACCTACTCGTTATATATTGAGGTTTTCGTGATGGTCTAATGAATGTGCTTTAGAAGGAACCAGTTACAAGATTTCCCTGTTACATTGAGACAGACCCTTTTTTGTTTACTGTACATTGGGTTGCTCATTAAAGCGGTACAATGGTTGAGCAGTTAAGCTATCAAAGGTGCAGTCTGGAGCGGAATAGTGAAAATTTACCAGATAAAGGTAATAATTCATGGTCCAATTCTAGAAACAAACCATGAATAATCATGGGAATACTGCAGTTGACACCAAAATTTTGTTTCCGATAAGAACAAGTATAAGCCAAGGCCTCTGTGGCACATAAAGACTAAGCCAAAGAGTGGAGACAAGCCAAACAATTTTACACGCTATATAAAGGGTCTTCCTTGTAAGGGAATGAGCAACAGCCGATAGTATTGCTTTCCCTAGAAATGTGTTCGAAAGAACAAAAAGAGAAATAGATGAGAAAGTGTCAGAAGTGGATGAGAAAGTGATGTATCTCTTAAGCTGCATTTAGTATGTATTAAGGATTTTTGGAATGTATTCTTAAAAATACATTATAATGTATTTCTAATGCAAGAGCAAAATGGTTTAGATTGAGGTATTTTCGTTATAGGCTTAAAATGTAGAATAGGCTCGAGCATTTTCCAGAATGGGCCGAGTTCTGTAACGCATCTAGGATCGAAGAACCAAAATGCATGCCAAATTTTTTTTTATCTTAGAAAGAGTTTTTGACCTAGAATACATTCAAGAATGCTAGCAAATGCAGCCAACTACTCACCCTAGAAATCCCCGAACCCAGCCCTTCATATGGGAGGGGATTTGATCTCTAATCTCTACCATCAATAGTTGAAGACATGGTTCAAGTAATTGGTATCGGAACCTATTTCTATCGATTTTGGATCAATTCGATCCTATTTTAATATTATTATATACAATATCAGTCACTTGTCAATTTCCCATCAGACTTGTACAATGATTCAATCCATCAGATTGGTTTTAGACATGATAGATACCATATTTGATACCAGATTTTGAACATTAGTTTAAGACTTTATAGCTAAGATTGAGATGCATTTCAGTGTTTGTTTTTCAATAAATTGCAACTAGGGTTTTTTTTTTTTTTTTTAAGCAACCTAGGGTTACTATTTTAGCTTTTCGTGGAATCAAATTTAGTACAATAGAGAAATTAGAGAATAGGAACTGAATATCCTCCATGATGGCTCCAACTCAATGGCTTGCAGTCCTTTTTTTATTTTTTTATTTTTTTTGATAATATTTCTCTCAATCCCTTAATGTTGCCTTATAATTATTATTATTATTTTTTTTTTGGGTAAAAATGGCCTTATAATTATTTGCTCTCCCCCTCAAAACTTTTTTTTTTTCTCCTGATTCTGCCCAAAAGCAAACTTATATCTCTCTTTTTTCTAGTAATACTTTAAAATCTCCAAATTATCTTTTACCCAAAAAAAAAAAAAAAATCTCCAAATTATCCATATGTTGATTGACGCAATGCCTTTGATGAAATATTACTTTGGAAGTTTTAAGTGATGGTGCAGTACCGTTGATAACACTTAAAAATGTCACTTGGCCAGTCTATATTCCACAGTATGGTTTAGGGGTGTCAATTACTGACCCGCACCATATCTTTCGAACTGAACTGATCAATTAAAACCGAACCGACTTGTATTGTTTACTAAATGTGTCGGGTTTAGGCTCAGACCGATTATTAATCGGTCGTTCACAGTGTAAGGGTGCAGGCCATCGGTCGCCTGACCGGACCGACCGATATGGACCAAAATCGAGATCGACTGATTAAATGATAATTAAATTAAATCCCTAAAGGCCTAAACCCTAAATGTCTGAATGTCTCTTATTTCACCTTTTTCATTTAGACTATGTTATTTTAATAAGAACTTAAAATAGGCTATTATGTTGTGAATGTAGAACAAATAATGACCAATTACAACAGAGCATGGGCCAATTGTTGTGCTTTTTTCCTTTGTAACTGGTTGGCAAGATTGTGACAATTAGTATAAGACTGAATATTCTAATCAATAATGGACCAGTTGGTTTGCATCATTGAAGCATGTCAATAGACCGATTAGATCGATTAAAGACTAAGACGGACCAAACCAAATACAAACGTGCCCATGTCTTGCAACTGAAGACCGATTAGTTAAAAATGATGATTACGGTGTAAGGTATTAAATTGATAATGACTGATTAGGCTCGACGGAGACCGACCGAGACCAACCGATTAACACCCTAGTATGGCCTATTTCATAACAAGATTGAAGATGAACATGCAACTGCCTTGTTCAGTTGGTTTGTGTCTTATTAGTTGATCAGTGCAAGCACCTGATAGGTAATGGCGGGTTCGACTTTGCTGTCTTTAGCCTTAAGGCACCTCTTTCCCCTACCTCCCCCCTTATCTCCATTAGTGTAGAAAGCCCTTTACGGGGAATCTGTGCATTATTTTTTGCCACAGGACAAGACAATCAGTCGCCCTTCGTCTTTTTTTTTTTTTTTTTTTCCTTCTTTTGTTGTGTGTGAGGAGGGGGCAGGAGAGGGAGGAATAAAAAGGATCCCACTCCACCCAGATGCTGACATTTAGACAATAGAAGATCTAAGGGCTGGAGAGGAAAGGGAGTGGGTTAACCTAGGCTGCAATTGAAACCTCCCCATATGAAAAAAATCCAAAAAACTTTTTACGATTACAGTTCTCTTCTTTAAATCTTCAAGCTCAAAAAATCTATTCGAAACTCATCTTCTCCCATTCCTCTTCTATTCGATTTCTTCCAAATCCCATCGCACTCCACCATGAGCATTGAATTCAAGAGTTTTCTATAGAATAGATAAAAAGCATAAAACACAAACAAATGAATAACTAGACATCCCTTATTAGCTTGTATTCAGAGGTCTTTTGTTATATCCAATAATCCAACAGACTTTTTGTGCTTGATATAGATGTAATTCTCATTAATATAAAGAGGTAAGTAAAGTTAGAAATGTTACACTTTTTATAATCTCCTTAAGGTTTTCCAATCAATCCACTACAAGAAATTGTCCAGATAGGGTTTTAGTAAACCTAAGATCCCCATACAATCCCTAGAACACAATAGGATACATTATAAACAATATAAATCATATACCTATTAGTTGAAGATTGATTTCTATTGTTCAAAGCTTTGGTTTAAGTCTTCCACAGTCTTCCGGGGATCCCTTTGCTTCTCTCTGCGGATCAAAACAGGAGTGGAATCACAACCATGGCTGTGGGAAGCCTAACCGCTATATTTATAATACTAACCCCAACTTTGTCCATTTAAACCATACACAACACAATCAAGTATTAATAAATAATCAAACTATCAAATCTCCCACAAACTAAGCAGATCTGAAAGCTCCCACTGACTAAGAGATGTTAATATTATATGCATTTAGGGTTTCAATAGAACCCATCCCAATCTATACAGTTACCATAGAATACAATGGAGATGCAATTATAAATGAACATAAAGACAAACCCGTTTCAAGAGATTGATTCCCATACGCTTCAAAACACCCCAAGCTTTGATCGAAATTCCTCGGTTACAGTCTTCCACAGCCTCTAAAGGATATCTTTATGTATCTTGCTAATGGGTGCAGAGAGAACTGATTAACTATGATGTAGGAAATCTAATCCAATATTTATAGAATACTACTGTAACTCTAAAACCCTTCCCATAATAGAATTATGGTTACTAAACCTATCTCATACCACGTGACAAATCAAACCAAATAGATTCTACCGTGTCAATCAGATTCCCACTGGATTAACTAATTTAGATAATTAATTAAGCCCACATATAAATCTAACAATCTCCTACTTGGGCTATATTAATTATAAAACCATCGTCAACCAGTGTGACCACGAAATCCAACACACTAAATCATCATTAACTTTGAAACATCCATCAAGCTTCCCAATGCGAGCAACAATGGATAATACACCTTAATATATGGTGTATGGTCTTCTTTCAGCCACAACAGAGGTTTACTCAATACATGATTAGTCTGAGATAATGCATGAAAGTAAACTACTATGCGTATCTAAACTTGATTAAAAAAACCTTAATCAAAGTGCCCCAAAACATTTATGGGCAACTAAAACATGATATTAATTAAATAAAACAGAAATATAATATCATACTTTGGCTAGACACCGTCTTTATTCTTTGCTATTATCCTCTTATGACAAACCGCCTCTAGTTTAGATTAATACAACATTTTGACTTACCCTCATTATTTGTATGGCTGAATATTATCTTTTTTCTTCAGCTGAATACCGTCTTTTATCTTGACTGAATACTGCCTTATATATCTGACTATATACTGTCTTGTTCGTTCTTTGACTAAATATTGTCTGATTTATCTTTGGTAAAATATTGTCTCAGTAACCCTGGCTGAATAGTGCCTTGTTACAATGACTGAATATTTTTCTAAAAATTTTGACATGTCAAACACATATAATCATGTAAACAGAATAGTAATAATGCAATGCTAGAATAAATAAAATCATGGTTACAAAAATTGTGCCCATCAAACCATGAGCAATACATTCTAACACAATAAGTAATGTGAAAATATAAACATAATCATAAAGAGTCTTCCATTGATTAAGCATATTTAGAGACTCTCACTGATTCTCAGATCTTTGACCACTCAAGCCTTTGATGAAATTAATTATTTTTAACCATTCTTATATTGGACACATCGTCCCTTGAAGACTCCCACTGATAAAACTTTCGTTAAAGAATCTACAACGATATAAAATATTTTGACTTTTTCTTTATTTAACGAGATTTGATCTCTATTATACTTTGAAATACTAAATTTCTTATTATTCTTTGAGAATAACACAGTTGAATCGTTGTCACAACACATCTCAATAGGTTTAGAAGTAGAGTCGAGTCTACAACCTCCAAGTTAGAAAATAAACTCTTACACCAAATACCTCTCTTGTTGTCTTTACATAGAGTTACAAAACCCTACTACCATGACAATGAATAATGTTGGTTTCCTGTCATCAATGCAAACATTATAAATTACATCAAAATAAACTAGAGTATCACTATTTCATAAATGAACATACAATCCTTGGTCCTCTGCATATACCATATGACCATCATTTTTTCTGTTGTCCAGTAAGTTATACCAGCATCCAACTAAAAATATTCCATAACACTCAATCAAAAGACTATATAAAAATAATTATAACCTTAAGCATATATCAAGCTCCCTACTGCATTGTAGATGATCACACTTAATATCATTCTTTGTCCATAATTCTGTCAATTTGTCTCCTTTATCGATTTAAACATCTACAACTTAATGGTTATACATGTATATTAAACAGTTCAAAAACAAGAATAATGTTTACACTTTGAGACAAATCTAGAATTTTACATTTTCTGTCATTAGCAAACTCAATATCAGGTACAAAAGTATTTGCTCACATATTTTTATAATTCAAAGTTATTAGACAGAAAAATATTAGTTTCAACTAGTAAACCAAGCCATTGCAGGTCAGTATTTAACAATCAACATATATAACTAAGAAATGAATCCGCTCCCATTGACCTCTAGATATATATAATGATCAATGACAATCTCAATTAAGTTAAAAGAAGATACAATACTGTCATACCATTACTTGGATACATGTTTAATCCACAGATTGATATTATAAGTTTACAAAACATATCTTATTTACTCTTATTACAAAACCTTGTGATTATAACATATAAATATCTTCTTCTAGATTTTCTTTGATCAAAATGATCTTTATAACTATCTGATGCAACTCTAAAATAAATTACGCAACTAAAATCTCAAAGATTTGAAGTCAAGACATTCTCTTCTCTTTGTGTGATTCCACTTCGCTACAAATCTTATTTTGTAGCAATCAATTCTTCCATTGAAATTATATATTTTTTTGTATATCCATTTTTAACCTATGAGTACATCGTTCATTGACAAAAGCATAAAATTTCAAGTCTCGTTATTGTTCATAGACAACAACACATCTTTTATGACCATTAAATAATTAAGAGTAATTTCATTACTGATAACCTGCTCAAATCCATTGGGATCTTCATTTTTTTTAATACAAAAAAAAATATCCATTTTGAAGTACATGTGATTGGATGAAATCACAGATCTACATGGTCTAGTATATTTCCACATTGTCTCATCTGACTCTACTACTATAGCTGAAACATCGATCTTAATGAATATTTCAATAATCATTTCATTATACTTTGGTAATATTTTCGTTATCTCAAGTGGTTGCTCCACATCCATTTTCATGTGGTCTCATCAAATTTTAAGTTTTTTGTTGTATCATTCAAATCTGTTTTGATATCCCATAAAAGATAACTCAATGTCCTAAAATAATTACTCTTCCACGAGTGTTATAAAATCATGTCAGCTCTACAGTCCCATAGAAGATAACTTAAATTGAAACTGACTAATTAGACACTCTGTTAATATTATAGGCTGCAATATCAATTTTTTTTCTACAAGATCAAATACATTCACAGTCTCTTGTAAACACTTGCTCAAATTTATCAGAAAATAGACCAGTATCACATGATCTCCTATAATATAAAACTCTCTCATTCAGATTCAATAGTTTTAATTCCTTTAATAAAAAAAATTTCATCTTAATTTTTATTATTTAGAAAAACACCCATGGACTAAACTGTGACAAGAAGTCCTAGATGAAATCTCGATGTCTTTCAAGTCCAATAAATTCTTGTTGTGAATAATCTTTATTTACTTTAATCTTGTCATCTTTTCTTTTAATTAATTCTCACATATATACATGTTAAGAGCTTTGAAAGGGAAGTTTATTATTCTTTCCAATTTTTCTTTGAATAATAGTCCTAAACCCTTATGCCCAGAACGAAAGATAACAATATACAGTTTAACTTCTAAAAATAGATAATTTAAAAAAAAATTAAAAGTTTAAGTACTCTTATAGGTTCAAACTATGATTAATGCTAAAGTATCCAATCTACTATTTCTTCTTGTTCAGAAGTTTCAAAATCTTTATTCCTTTTCACTTAAGCATGTTTAGCTTTACAATCTTTTTTCACATGTCCCTTCTGAATCACACTATCAGAATTTTATTTTTCTTAGATCCATTTTGTCTTGCAATTCATTAATGTATAATTCTTTGTTGTAAAATTTCTGACTATTGTACAAAAAAAAAATTCTTCCTGTGGGTTTCTCTACCCCTTTCATACTTTACAAAAAATATTGACATTCATTTTTTTTTTCTTTAAACTTCTATCCTTAGTTCTTTCACTTTAGATTCACTACAACTTTTGAGTACTATAGGTCACTAGGATTTGACTATACAGTTCTTGTGAGGAAGTTAAAATTTAAAGTATCATCTATAGAGGTTCAAATGAATTACCAATAGATGTTCACTTATCCTTGAGCTTATCATTAATAGTTAACAGCTCTACCTTGTATTTTCTCACACTCTTATTACCATCTATTATCATAAAAAAATTGATACTGACGGACTTGAGTAATAAAATATCTCTTCGTCCTTTCTTGAAATATCAAAATTTTCTTTGAATTTTACAGGAAATATTTTATTTCAATATTTCTTATCTGAACATTGTTTTACTTGATCTTAGGGATTGAACACCCTAAGAACCAGAATACAATTTTTTGTTGAGTACATCTAGGTTAAACAGTCTTTGACTAGTTTTCAATTTCTATGCCAATTGATAAAACAGGCTGTCAAATGACAGACATCTTGAGGTATTTAATCATTACATGTCGACAACTATATTGCAAAGTAAATAATTACAAGTCTACGATTAATATCAAATAAAATTAGCTAGCAAGAATATATACATAACATGTATAAGTCAATTTACATCTTGAAAAAGTCAATCGAACTACATATACATCATTTGGGACAATATGTACATTGATCATCTCGATAGCTGTACAATAACTGCGTAAGGCTAATGACTCTAAAAAATCTTATCACTTTTGGATGAATGAAATCTTTAAAGCTAAAATCTTTCAATCATGCGCATGAGTTCTTCATATTCTTAGACAACGCCACCTTTAGGTAGACAGTGTCATTTTTTAATGCATTCATAAAAATAAAAGTTTATGTTAGTATCACTTTTGGGTGAATACTATACTTTCTTACTGTAGCTTGTAAACGTATAAACATTGGATTTGAACATATTACGATAGAATCAAGATTACCACTTTGGTGGTCACACCAAAATCCTTACACAACAGCTACAAATCCTAATTTGAATAAACTTGAACAATATCACCTTTGGGTGAACAACGTCAAACTAAAGCATTTACAAACATAGACCCTTGAATTTTAACATCATAATGAAACAAGGTTACCACTTTGGTGGTCGCACTAAGTTCTACCATGATATGAACAAATCTCAATCTGTAGCTCATGTGTGATATTTATTTAACCATAAATATTTTAAAATATAATTTTACAAGTCTAAACATTCATATAAACATGCACAATAACTCAACAATCAATTTGGTACAATAAATTTAAGAAAAATCAGTATAAAAACTGTAAATTGAATATCTATAGAGCATTTTTTTATAATAACGTATTTTTTAATGTATTTAAATATATCAAAATATATACCAGATTGAAGAGTATAAAAAATAGAATCTAATGAAACAAATCGGGGGTCAATCTTACCTTCCAGCTAGCTCCCAAAATCACAATTTAATATTTTTTTATCGAAATCAGGAGCCAAACAGCCCTTAAGAACTATTTCAGGGTCAGTCCAGTTCGGTCTGCACCAGTTTGGGCAAGTTTGGTTCGACTCGATTTGAATTGAACCGAATATCCCTAAACTTTTTTTTTTAAAATATATATGCTTTGGTTCAGATTGCAAACCAAACGGTCTGGGTCAAATCGAACTGTGATCAGAACCGCAAACCAAACATAGGTCCAACCTCCGGTCCAACTGGTCCACCAATCGGGTACTCGGGTCATGCTTTTGGGTCAACGGATTGGGCATACAGGTCAACCCAATGGGTCAGATAGTCGAGTCTCTGAGTCGACCCATAGGGTCAGGGGACTGGATCTTCGGGTGGTCAAGGTCTCGGGTCCAGGTCCCACGTGCACCAAAACTTGATTTGAACCCTAGTTAACTCGGGCCGAGTCACGTCAAATCCGAACCAAACAGTTAGGGTTTTCGGGTGACGTCGAGTTTACCCGACGACTGATTGACACCGTCAGTTCAAGGTGTTTTTTTTTTAAATCCCTCGCTAGTGAGATCCACTAGCGGCTACAGTCGGTGAGTGTTGACAGGTCAGAAGGTTGACGTCGGTGATTTTTATATCACCGGCTCTGTCTCGTCGAGAGCTTTCCAACAGTATATAACTCGACACCTCTTGTTAGTCAAAAAAATTCGTCAGTGGAAAATCCCAATAGATTCAATCTAAAATCGAGAATTTTTTTTTTCTTTCTATTCAATCATTCATTGTAACTTTTTATAATCAATTCTCATTGGTCCTAAGTCTGTATTGTTGACTCTAATACCAACTATTAATATTATATGTGTTTAGGGTTTCAATAGAACCCATTCTAATCCATACACTTACCATAGAATACAATGGAGATGCAATTATCAATGAACATAAAGACATACCTGTTTGAAGAGATTGATTCTCATACGCTCCAAAACACTCCAATCTTTGATCAAAATCGCTTGACTACAGTCTTTCACAGCCTCTAGAAGATATCCTTATGTGTTTTGGTAATGGGTGCAGAAAGAACTGATTAACTGTGACTGTTGAGACTCTAATATAGTATTTATAGAATACTGTTGTAACCAAGAAACTCTTCCCATAATAGAATTAGGGTTACCAAATCAATCTCATACCATGTGACGAACTAAATCAAATCGAATTTATCATGTCAATCAGATTTCTACTGAATTAACTAATTTAGATAATTAATTAAGCCCACATATAAATCTAACAAGAGAACCTAAAGATTTCCATTAACAAAAATCTTTTTCAACTATTCCAAGAGATCAATTTTAACCTATCTCTACTCTACCCTAGAGATCAAACTATGACTGGTATAAATAGTGAACCTAAGATTGCACAGTCTATCCTTTTAAAAAAAATAAAAAAATAAAAAAAAATAAAAAAAAAATAAAAACATATTCACTACATTACTAAATGAACACAGTCATCAATACAACATCATAAGCAACATAACAAGTGTAACATCTTTCTACTTAATTGAAAAGTGAAAACCTTACATTTTAATATTTCAAGTGATGTCAATCACATTTTTAATACAAGAAAATAAAATGTTAAGTCAAACAACAAACATAAAAACAAATTAAATAACTAAAAAACCAACGTAATGGACAAACCATCTGAATATATAAAATAAATCATATATAACAATTCAAGCTCGCATGCAAGCCCTCAAACCTTAAAACCTTCTTGCTCAAAATACCTAGAGAGTCCTAGAATCTTCTTCCTTTTTCTCGCTATGCCTATTTGACTTAACACTAATTGGTCAAACCATCTTTCTTTGGTCAATCCACTTTTAAGTTACACTAACAGTAAATCTTATCACTAGTTCTGTCTCTCCCCTTTTGGTAAAGTAAGCCACCTATAGCTGAATAAGCTTTTCTGGTAAAGAATGGGGTGTCTAATGTATCATTCACTCTAATCTTTAAGTCCTTGAATTTTTCAATAACAACTAATAGCTCTTAAAAATATTTCCTCACATTACCATTACCACCCAAACTAGTATTAGAGAGCTAGAACATCAAACTATCTCCCGATCCCTTTCAGAAATATTATTCATTTTCTTTGGATTTTTCTTAGATAACTGCTACACATAACCTCAATAGCAGAACACCTCACAACTAGAACATACTACTATAAAAGATAAATTTAAGTCAAATGATCTCAGACTAGTCTTTAATCTTTTCATAACAAATCTTATACTTTGCCCCAGATAGAGTGAAAATTGAAACTACCATGTCACCTGACATATTCACTGAGACTAACATCCCAAGAGATACAAACCATTATCATCATATGAGTCCAAACATAAATATCAAGCAATAGATGAATTACACAAGATTTATATTAAACACATGCAATTATATTTACTTATACTTTGTCCCAGATAAAAAAGAATAGAAATCAACACACTCTTTGGGACAGTCATCCTTAGATGAATACATCAGTGTATGAGTCTAAATATAGTATCAAACAACAAAAGACTCATACACACCATTTACGTGTACTATCAATATCAAACCATCTATGCAAGTAAATATTCATTTTTTTCAAGAGTTAACCAACTACACATTCTCCTTCAGGATAAATATGCAGTGGTTTTCTTAGTATTTGTACATAATTGCGAAAGAATAGTGACTCTCGAAAATCCTATTACATTTAGGTTAATGAGACCCCTAAAATCAAAACCCTTTCAACTCATATGCATGAACATGTCTTTAAAAAAAATTTGACAATGTCATCTTTGGATTAATACTACTTTTCTTAGTTGCTTTTCACATTTATGAGAATAATGTATCATTTTACTTTATCTGTAAATGCACAAATTTGAGATTTGAGATTACCATGTTGGAACTAGATGTACCACTTTGATGGATTTCACCCAATCCTTTTATGACACTCACAAACCCTACTTTGAATTAAACTTGATAATGTCACTTTTGGGTGTACATTGCATTTCCATAAGTATTTACAAATGTATCAAACTTGAATTTGAAGACAACATGATGAAACTATATGTACCACTTTAGTGGGTTCCACCTAATTTCACAATGATATTCCTAAATCCTACTTTGTAGCACCATGTGGGTCAATAAACAAAAATCTCATGCACACATAAGCTTTTCATGCATTTAATACAAAAATAAAGGACAAGCAAGCATAAAAACTACAAATTGGGTTAACTTGTGCCATTTTTTAATCAAAAACACATTCCTCAAATCACCAAAATGTCTCAAATAATATACCAAATTGTCGTAGAATATGAAAATAAGGACACAACGCAAGAAACCGCATCGAAATATGACACTCCACGCTCCCACAATGGCCGATCAAAATTGGCAAGTAAAATCACTCTCCTGGAACAAGTTCTGGGTGGTTCGGCTGGTTTCGTTTGGTCTAACCGGGTTCCATTTGGTTATATTCTGACCGAACCAACCTTTTACTTTCTTTTTTTTAAAATTTACTTTGGTTCGAACCAAACCAAATGGTCTGGGTTAAAGCAAGTCGCTAGTCTGGTTTACATGTCCAACTTTCGGTCCATTCGATTCGACCATTCGGATTTCTGGTTCAAACTTTTTCAGGCCATCGTTTCCCGTCATCGGGTCAGAAAGTTGGGTTACCTGGTCGGGTCTAAGAAACGGGTCTTTGGCTCGGGCACTTGGATCCTACATTCTGGTTGAGTACTTTGATCTGGGTTGGTCCCACTCTGGTCAACGGGTTCGGTCTGGTCCAAACTGACTCAACCAAAACCGATGCTGCCCCTGGGTTGACTTAGAGTCAACTTGGATTAGGGTTTCCCTATTGGCTCCGAGTTAATCCAATGACGAATTATCCATCGCCAAGTTTATTTTTTAATCAAAATAGCTTCTGCCGCGTGGATCTCACATGCCTTTTCTAGTGGCGCGTCCAGCTGCCACCGATGATAAAATTTATATCGTTGGATTGGTTTTTCAAGATCTATGCATTGGTATAACTTGTTTTACTTTTAACCGGTCTGAAAAAAAATTTCAATAGTATAAACCTTAGACAGGTTTGTACGAAGAATTTGGGAGAAAATCTCTCCCTTCTCCATTACAATCAAACTTACAGTCTCTACAATCATTAATCATCGATCCTAGGTATGTATGGGAGGCTCTGATACCCCTTCTTAGACTTTTTATGATCTCCTTAGGGTTTTCCAATCAACTCACTCAAGAAATTGTCCCAATAGGGTTTTAATTAACTCTAAGATCTCCATACAATCCATAGAACACAATAGAATGCACTATAATGTAAATCATATATCTGCTCATTGAAGATTGAGTTCCGTTATTTCAACCTTTGGTTTGAGTCTTTCACAACCTTTCCGGGATCCCTTTGCTTCTCTCTGCATATAAGAATAGGAGAGGAATGACAACCATGACTGCAGGAACTCTAACCGCTAGTATTTATAAATACTAACCCCAACTTTGGACCAGTCTCATAGTGGACCACATTGGTTCATCTCATAATCATACTTGAACTAGTCTACTTGATAAACAGACTCCCACTGAACAACTCACATTACAATCAATTAAGTCCACACATAATATTCTTACAAGAAGTTACAAGAAAAGTGATAATGGGAGGTGATTCTAGGCACCATACCCAATTGATAAAGATTGGTGTGTTTTTTTATTTGCATAGAAAAAAATTTCACTCAAAGGGAACTTAACAGAGACCCAAATCCACTTTAATAAAATAGATTCTTGATGCTGCTTCATTCAAGGCTATGATCTGCTTCATTCAAGGCTATGATCAGGACTAGATCATCATACTCAAGACTTCTTTAAAAATTAAAATCTACATGAGAAATCCATCTCAATAGCTCTCTGTGTCAACCCAAATCAACATAGCTGCTATCTTTTGTAGCCAAGAACCTCCATTTATGGAAAAAGTATATTTTCTATGGGTTTCGATCTCGATTTTTTGAAAGGATTGGTTTCGATCTCCATTTTTCCTTTTATTGTTGATGCTGAAGTTGTACGAAAACTAGAGTGCCAAACCTAGTTGAAGATTCGAGGAAGAAGATGGAACCCAAGTGGGTTTCAGTTGGTTTTTCACAAAATGAATTAGGAGAATGAAGATACTTTCAAAACGGTTTTTGGGGTTTTCAGCGGCTTTTCAAATCAAACGGGTTTGAGGAGACTCATTCCACCGTGGGATCACTCACTAGGCAGCCTAGCCGTTAGAAAAAATCCGGGCACGTAAGTTAGAGGCAATGGCATTTAATATTGATACTCAATATTATTATTATTATTATTATTATTATTGCATAATATGACAATATGGAAGAAAAAACATAAGAGGTTATTAAAGTTGCGACCATGGTTTACTACCACTCATGTAGCTTTTAAGTTGCAGCCTTGGGTTGTGTTGTCGCTGAATTTCGTCCGGTGTTTAAGATGGTGCCACTTGTGACAGCAAATCAAAAACACGCAATGAGGTGGTCGGATTAGGGGTGAAACAAGGTCGGGTTGGGCCTGGTATCTGCAAACTCTACCACACCCAAGATTTTTTCATGTTAACCCAAACCCTAACCTACCTTGACAGGGTAGGATACAACCTCAACCCTTACCCTCCCTTGGCAGGGAACTACCAAACCCTACCCTACCCTAATTTATCCTGATTGGGCCGGGATGGGCCGGGTTTACCTGAATCAGGGTCGGGTTTACCCTGATTTACGCCTATCATGGAGCGACAACCCCAATCCCGTAGAAATGCATTTGCAGAAAATCAAGGATTAAATCTGCGAATTGTTCTCTGCTCTTTCAATTTTTTCTTCACCATTATTCCACTTCAGATTGCTTCCACCACAGTCCGTTGCAGGAACCAAGACAGAAGCGAATCCAACTACATGAACCACCAAAACTCAAAAAACAAATGTTTAACAAAGTTTCAGAGAAAATAACAAAATTTTAGTATTTTTTTAAGAAAATAGATAAGAGGGGTTACATGGAGGGATGTATTGGGGAAGAGTTTGATCAGCAAAATTTGTAGGATTGAAGAAGCGATCGGTGTGGAAATCTGACCATCAACGGGTAATAAGTTCCTAAAAAAAAAACACAATAATAAAAAGTTGGCCAAAATTACAAAGATATGAAATGAAAGAAAGCAACGAATATTGAAGAAAAGCAGGGAAGGAAACTACATTTGTTAGGGGTTTACAAAAGGATGGACTCTGTTCCTCCGATTCTCTTTACCTGAAGGATTTCGAATGATGTTGTTGCTGCTGCAGTAATTGATGTTGTTGAGGCATGGCCAACGAATGAATAGTCTGAAAAAAAATCAGATTCAGAAAGAGAGAATGAAAAAAAAAATCAGATTCATAAAGAGAGAGAGAGAGAGAGAGAGAGAGAGAGAGAGAGAGAGAGGAAGAAGAAGAAGAAGAAGAAGAAGAAGAGTTTACTTGGTTAATGGCCGTCGAGAGGAAGAAGAAGATGTCACCAACTCACAATGGGGCTGAGTGGCTCTGAGCCTGTGCAGCTGCCGCTAGGAGAAAGAGAAACGATGGGGGGAGGGAGAGATAAGACTAGGGTTTAGAATTATATATATATTTATATATATATATATATATATATATATAGGGTCGGGTAGGGTCGGGCCGGGCTCTACCCAAGGCCTGAACCCTAACCCCCCCTTACCTTGACAGGGTAAAAATACCCTGTACCCTGATTGGACCCTGTCAGGGTTTGGGCTAGGTTAGGCCCTGACCGGATTAGGCCCTGATTGGGTTCAATGTGGTTTTGGGCGGGCTCGGGCCATCAGGGTAAAACTTTCACCCCTAATCAGGATTTAACCCCAGGGCCACTCCGATACCCAAGTCATTATCTATCCAGTACAAACAGATAAAACCTAGATGTAAGAGACCTAGGTTCCCTTTCTAGAGAGGGGCCGAGATGTGGTAATAATGAAGATGGTTCACCTTCCAATCGTATGGAAAATGTAAGCTTAAGGTTACAGGACTAATGGTGTGTCTTCTTCCACTTTCTTTTCTCTATTTATAGTCGCGGATAGAGATCTCTTGGAGGTGTCCTTCTTTGGTCCTTGGATCTCCAAAAGATTACCGGGCCATACCCTTGTCTTCTTTAATGAATGAGAAGTACAGCCCGCTTATAGGGTCGTGGGCGTTGGTAGCCACCTTTTGATAGAGTGAGATGAGGGCGCCACTCAGAGGATCCACATTTTTTCCTCCCAGAGGTTTGGGAGGAGGGCGACGTTCCCGTTGAATGACCAACATGTGGGGGTCGGATGATTCTGAGCCCTCTATTCGAGTCGACAACCCCTGTCTATTCAGTTTGTTGGCTCGATATGGGTTCGGATGGAGGACTCGGATTAATCCGAGCCCCATGTGAGGTTCGGGTGATTCTGAGTCCTTCATCTGAGCCAACACCCCCTGTCTGTTCAGCTTATCGACTCGATATGGGCTTGGATGGAGGACTCGGGATGAAAGGTTTGAATTCACCTGAATCTTACATGTGGATCATCCAACAGAAGCATCCCCCTCCTACCGAACCTATGGGAGAAGACAGGATTTGAATCCCCTGCTCAAAAGTTTCCTCGACGCTGTTGAAGCCCTTATCACTACCCCTAATAAATGTGATAAGTGAGGTATGCCCTCTAATCAAGACGACGTGACGTCCCACTTAGCACGAGCACAAGCCGAACCACATACCATCTGTCCAACCTGGCGCCCATTTAATGGTTTGAGCCAACATTTGTTACTAAGCCATAAATAGAGAGGGCTTGCATTTATTGCAATTGGCCCTTTTCAAACCAAGACGTATCTCTAGCATTCCCTTTCAGGGAGGAGGGAAATGCCCTGGTCGGATGGTCGACAAGTAATTCTTGAAAAAATTTGAGTCTCACATTCGAGTCGATATTTTCTATTGGCTCAACTTGTCAACTAGGTGTCGGCTTGAACGTGGGGCTTGAATTTTTTCAAGAGTCATATGTCGACCATCCGACGGGACGTCTCCCTCTTCTCAGAAGTACAGGAAAGAAACGATTTGAATCCTCCCTTTTAGGCCCTGTTCTAATCGCCGCGTGGAACCCCTTTCTCCACGTATCCTGTCAGGACGTGTGGAGTGCGTCTCTCTTTACTGATGACGTATTCCTTCGGAATGGCACACTTGGGTAATTGCTGGATCCTCATCCGACGGTCCCAGATTGACTTGCTACCTTATTCCCTCATTAGGTTGGAACTTCTTTCCCATGGGTGAGACACCCGTGTGAGTGTGCAAGGGTACTGTGAGACACAGTTGAAAAATTAGGTTTTGACTCAAGCGAGCCACTCTAGTCAAGTAAGATAAAAAATAAAGTGAACATTCAAGGCTCGTGAACACTCGCCACGGTTAAAAAGGTGACACGATCCAGTTTGAGTCTTCCCATGTCGCCTGTGAATCGGTGCTGTTATCTAAGTTAACCAAAACTTGCCTGCCGCCCTCATTTCTTGTCCTTAAATAATTATTATGGTCTATGAGCTGTTGTATGCATGGTAATTCTTCTTTTTCCCAAGGACAATCAATCTGCATGTATATTCATGATTTCTAAATATTTTCTGAAAATTTCAGCTACTTTTTATATTATATATATTTTTTATTTAAATATATTTATTACATGCAAAAAAAATTTTGGTCGCCAGACCAAGTATTTAGCACCGTAATCTATTGGCATTCGGAAAAAAAATCATCTATAATTCTCTTTTGAAGCAGAGGGCATCTAGACCATTAAAAATGCATCAATTGTGAATCTCAACGTGTTCCCAATGGTTAGGATCAAATCTACTACATTAAAGTGCTATAGACGATCTTGACCCCTAACATTCAGCTTGCTCTGGTACCCCATCTATTCATTTCTCAACCTCTTCCCTTTATTATATTTAAAAGTAAAGTTTAGTTTACTCGATTTACTCAGTTTTATCAAAAACAAGTGAAATACAAAACCTGATTTTCCAACCATGCCGTGATATGCAAGTTAGTGTGATTTTAGTTGGTGCAACTGAATTGGAAATATTGATAATGTTCAATGATATAGTCAAGTGATAGAGAAAGAGACTTTCTTTCTGATCATTTGGATTTAATAGTTGAGAATTATTGTTGGTGATTTGGGTTGTTGCATGTATATAGAAGATGTTGATTTGAATTAGATTTGGTGTTGGTAATTTGTGGATTTATTTGAGTGCTTGTATGGTTTGGAAAAAATTGGTGTTTAATTATTTTTACTAAGGAATATATGTTCAATTATTTGAATGCATTCTTAGGATTTTTGGGATTTACATCGTCTTCTCTCAGTGGTTTTGGGAGGACAGTAGCAACCTATCCCAGATGATTGCCATGTGACTCTCAGTGAATCCAAGACCTACATCCGAGCTCTCGATAAATCCAAGACACACCATCCGAGCTATTTGTGTATTTGAGTGCTTAAAACCATTAACAAATCAAAATCAGACCATCCAGTTATTAAATGGGACCGGATCCCAGTTTTGGGATTATTTAATAAATGAGATCAGGATCAGAATCAGTAAGAACTACTGTGATCGATTGCTTGGAATCCTCCCGTTTGACACCTAAGTTCTGTTATCACATCATCTCCATCATCCTTTTTTGTTTCTATAAAATTTCCATTTAAAAGATTGATCTGATAGGTAGAGGTAGGGGTGTCAACGGGCCTGTCTAGGCTAGTCTCGGTCCGGATTAAATCAAAGTCGGGTTTTATAAGGCATAACGAAAACGTATCTATTAAGAGATTCGTGCTAGTGGGTGGCACTAAATACATTAATTAACGAATCGGTCCGATTTTAAATTGTTATTAGGCTTAACTTATCAGGTTGTTATCGAGTTGGTTTGGGCTGGTTCGGGTTGACAGCACAGTAGGAAACTAGTTAAGGCCATCTAGAATACTGAAATAGTGAAACTAGTGTTTTATATTCGATATAAATCGGTCATTATCGAGTTCGAGCTCATCAGTCCTTTTTTTGGGGTATGTTTTGGGCTAGTCCAGACCAGACCAAGATAGGTAGGATATGTCATATCTCAACTCGAAACATATCCGGTAATAGTTCGGTCCGGGTCAGTTTCGAGTTAATCATTGATATCCCTAGATAGAGGGATTCCTAAGTGTATAAGGGGATTGTTGATTATTTGATAGTTGGTATGGGACTAAACTTAACACTCCCACACGTGGGGCAGTATATACTATGGAGACGATGAAAACCCCTTTAATATTTCTGTAAAATTCCTAATCTAGAAGTTCAAACTAATATGTGGAGGAACTTCTAGATTTATAAGGAGGTTATAGACTATTTGATAGTTGACGTGGAACTTAAACTTAAACACTCCCCCACATACATGGCAGTACATACTACAGACATGTGGAGACGGTGGAAACCCCTCTGATATTTTTGTAATCTTTCCAACCTAAAAGTTCAAATTTGTAGGTGGAAGAACTCCCAAGAGTATAAGGGAAGGCTATAGATTATTTGGTAATCGGTATAAGAGACTAAACTCCAACACTTCCTCACACTCGTGGCAATACGTGTCGTGAACACGTGGAGATTGTAAAGACAAAGAAAACCTTCCCTGATTTTGTGTAGAGTTTTTAATCTAAAAGTTCAAACAAATAAATGAAAAGACTTCCAGATGCACAAAGAGGACACTAGATTATTTTGTAATAGGTAGAAGCCTAAACTCCAACGGATTCTTGTGGGATGCATGCATGTATCATGATTCATGGCTGGGCCAAAAGAGATGGAAAATAGTTCTACCTAATTAGCATGCTCTTTGTTGCACTAATGCATCATTTGGTTGTCACTAGTGTTGGTTGCATCTCGGTGTTACTCTCGGTGGTTCAGATAAAAAAGGAAGCTTCAAGAGGGGAAGAAAACGTGATGTAATTCTTAAGCCGGTTGCGTATATATATTCTTAGAATGGAGAATGTATTCTTAGAATGAAGAATGCATTCTTAATATAGAATAAGAATAGGTTAAAGAGCAAGATTTTTCTATTCTAGACTCAAAATGCAATTGGATAGTGCATTCCAAAATGGGTTCTGATAGAGAATGCATTGAATGATCCTAGAACAATAATGCAAAGCAAATACTGTATTGTCTTCTTATAATGTGTTATTGGTTGAGAATGCATTCTAATAATGCATTCCAAACACAGCCTTATGAACATCCGGTTAGTTACAACAATAATAAACCCAAACACAACCCCTCCATATGGGATGAAATTTGAAACTCTCTCCGCTATCAATACCAACACCTTACCACACCAATAGTTGACCAACACCTTACTAAACCAAGCTCAAGGTAGCCACTTCAATGGGTTGGTGGTCGAGTGGAGTCTGGATCCTCTCCCCTGCACAAAAAGCTTCACCTCATGGGTGTTGTGCCTGTCCAATGGGACTTCATGGGTGTCGTGCCTTTTCAATGCATGATCCGATATGCATGTGCATCGGATCGATTCACATCGATTTTGGACTTGGCCAATCCCTAATCCGATCCTTAATCTCATCCTATATATTTAAATTTTTTCTTAATGAGTATTAAACATGTGTCAATTTCCCATAGGATCTATACGCCAATCTAATTCGGGATTAGTTTTGAACATGATCGATACCGTGTGATGTATGACATGCATAAATGCTATCCACCAATAGGTGATCGACCTAATGCGTCAGTCCCCTAGTCGGGGCCATATTCGCCCATCCATATTTAAACTGAAGGCATATCCAATAACAACAATTTTGGAGGTTGTACTACAAAGTCATGAGTGGGACCCACATCAAAATACTATAAAAGGGGCTCACGCTCGGATTTTGCTCTTCTATAGTGCAGGGGTGCGCTACAGAGATAGTACATGGCCCAAGATTTACGCCACGTATACAAATAGCAATCCAAGGACCTGGGGCTATTTATGTAAAATAAAGATATGGAACTTTATCATATCACAATTATTAATCCCCTTTACTGTTTGCTTAGATCATTGACTTAAGCGTGAAGTATCCTTATACCCCAAGTCTAACCATTCTTGTGCTTGTTTATTATCCTTTGCAACAAATGTTCATTTTGAAACATGCATCAATCAGTCGAAATGTATCCCTTATACCCCAAGTCTAACTATTCTTGTGCTTGTTTATTATCCTCTGCAACAAATGTCCACTTTGAAACATGCATCAATCAGCAATCAAACGGCAACACCGTATCCGATTGCTAGATTTAGAACCACACTGACAAGAGATGCGATTAAAGTTGCCACCGTGGTTTACTACCACTCGGGCCTCTCAGTTGCAGCTTTGGCTTGGAACTTCCTTACCAAGGGTTACCAAGGGTGTGTGAGACTCAGAGGTATGGGTAGAAAACTAGGGTTTGATTAAACCGAGGCTCTCTTTGGTATAGTTTATATTTATATTTATGAGTTATTTATAATAAATTGTTTATAAAAATAAATTATGAATCATAAATAATAACCATTTAATATCACTAAACGGATCCACATCCTCTCCTCCCAGAGGTTTGGGAGGAGAGCGGGCGGCCCCATTAGATGGCCGACACCTAAGGCTCTAGTGAATCTGAGCCGAAAAGGGGGTATCGGCTCTGATGGAGGGCTCGAATTCACCCGAACTCTAGGTGTCGGTCATCTAATAAGATTGCCGCCTCTCCTCCCGATCCTCTAGGAGAGAGAGGATTTGGATACCCACTAGACATAAAGAAATAATAATAGATTATTACAATAATAAAAATAAATTCTAATCTATTTGTAAATTTTAGATTAAATTAATTTATTTTAAATTTAAATAAGCAAACAATCGTAATATATGATATAATTAATTCAATAATACATAAAATCATTGAGTCAAGTAGGAAGGTTCCCAGAAAAAACACAAAGGTGGTTAAGACTCTCAAACACTCTCACGACCACAAGTCAACTGAGTCAAAGTCATACAAAACAGATAGAAAATTCTATTTTAAAATGTACATTTAATCTTACTGTTTATGATTATTCCTTTTAATACATATCTTTTGGATTATTATAAGACTAAATGTATTGTAATTCTTGTTTTTCCCATCAACTTTCGAAGGACAAATAAAAATTCACAGAATTATCATTTTTATTTTTCTCTAAAATTTTTATGTATTTTTTATATTTTTATATTTTAATTTATGCATTTTTATTATTGGTAAAAGTTTTTTTGGTTGGTTCATCAGATGTCTAACAACATGGTTTACTATCATCCACATTTAATCCGTATAAATCTTCGTACCATGGACAAATTTTTTGTAATACCTCATTCTCTCGTCACCTTGTCCCATGATTTCTCTGCTCCTATATTTTAATACAAAATAAATTATGTATTGTCACAAGAATCAAACGGCAACACTGCATCCGATACCTAGATTTAGAACCACACTTACAAGAGATGTGATTAAAGTTGCCACCATGGTTTACTACCACTTGAGCTTCTCAGTTGCCGCCTTGGCTTGGAACTTCCTTCCCAAGGGTGTGTGAGATTTTGAGGTGTTGGTAGAAAACTAGGGTTTGATTGAACTCAGACTCACTTTGTTATAGTTTATATTTATGTTTATAAGTTATTTATATTAAATTATTTATAAAAATAAATTATGAATCATAAATAATAACCATTTAATACCACTAGACATAAAGAAGTAATAATAGATTATGCGATAATGATAAATACGTTCTAACATATTTGTAGATTTTAGATTATGTCAATTTGTCTTAAATATAAATAAAAACTATAAATCATAATAAACAACTAGGGGTGTCAATTTTGGAATCACACCGTGTCCCTTGAGTTAGGCCGACCAGTTAAAAACAATACCGAGCTGGACCATATAATAAACGTGTCGGTCTTAAGATTGGACTGATTAACAATAGGTCGTTCACGGTGAGAGGTGCAATCTGACGATCATCTGACCGGACCAACCAATTAAAGCCCGAGTTGGTATAAACTAACTAATTAAAAATCGATTAAAAACATATATAAGTTTCTTCTTTTATTTTTTCCACTTACTATTCCCACCTTCCATCTACTTGTGAACATTGGATTTGCAACGAATACAGCCTTACTAAATGAGATTGCAATGGACCTTTTGATCTCCTAGCCTCTAAAGTGACATGATTTTAGCAAATGATATTAAGAGACTTACGGCCACATGTAAATATTCTTAAAAATGCATATTTTGATCCCCTTTTTTTTTTTTTTTTTATACCATTCTTCATTTATGAGTAAGGACAAATCAATGGGTTGGATTTACAACAAAATAGACTGATTATTACTAAGTATAAAATTGAATAGTACAATTAAACTTAAGACCAAATAAGATAACATATTATGGACATTAATATACCGATTGAATTGATTAACATAAGATTGATTAGGGACCCAGACCGATCGGATCGAATATAAACGAATCAATGTCTCCCAAATCAATATCAATTAGTTAAATATGTCGAACATGGTGTAAGGTGCTAAATTGGTGAGGACCAATTAGGTCCGATCGAGACCGACTGAGACCGATCGATTGACACCCCTATAAACAACTATATATATATCGTAATGTATTATATAATTAATTATATACAATATACCACAGAGTCGATCAAGGAAGTTTCGAGTCCGGATCACCTACACTTACTAAAAGAGTAATTACTTTTCTCATACGTTCTTTGGACAAGTGTCCTATGGAGTTAACGATGTTAATTTCTTTTAACTAAATAAATTTTAATTTTTTAATTCATTTTATTTAGGTGATTGATTTAATGGATTGATAATCACATATATTTGGATAGATAATCTATTAAAAATAAAACTGTAACCATTTTAAAGTAAATAAATCAAGTAGAAAAAAAAAACTCTTAAAATTTTAATGGAAATAATCCTCTCTTAATAAATGCAGGTGATCCAACTCGAAGTTCCCAGGAAAAACACAAAGCTAGTCAAGACTCGCAAACACTCTCACGACCACAAGTCAACTGAGTCAAAGTCATTAGAAACAATAGAAAATTCTATCTACATTTAGTCTTACTGTTTTTGTTGATTCCTTTAATGCATATCTATTCGATTATTATAAGACTATCACCACTACCACGGCAGATCCACATTTTCTCTCGCTTGAATTTGGGTGGGAGATTTGACGGTCTGGATGGATGGTGATCACTTAGCTCTTGGGTAGATCCGAATCTTCCATCTGATCCTACACCCCTGTCGATTCAGCTTGTTGGCTCGAGTGTCGGTTCGGATAGAGGACTTGGATCCACCGGAGAGTCAGGTGGCGGCCATCCATCCGGACTGCCAAATCTCCCGCCCAAACTCAGGCAGGAGACGATTTTTATACCACCACGGCACCACCAACCACCAACCTGTTTTTTTGTATTGTAATTCTTGTTTTTCCCATCGACTTTTGAAGGACAAATAAAAATTCACAGGATTATCATTTTTATTTTTTCTGAAAATTTAATGTATTTTTTATATTTGTATTTTAATTTATGTATATTTATTATTGGCAAAAGCTTTTCTAGTTGGTTCATTAGATGTCAAACACCATAGTTTACTAGCATCCACCTTTAATCCGTATAAATCTTGATATCATGGACAAATTGTCTGTAATACCTCTTTCTCTCGTCACCTTGTCCCTTGATTTTTCTGTTCCCATATTTTAAGATAAAGTAAATTATAAATGTCACAAGACATTTATTATGCCATATGGATTATGCCACATGGACAGTGATGAGTCCATTATGACCATTTGATAACAAGAACATAATTTAAATTAGCTATATGTCAAGAAATTCTGATTCAACCAAATTCACATTATGTATTGATATGCATTTCGTGTATGTTCATACATGTTCATATATGTGTATCAGTACTCAAGATATTATCATGCACTCTCCTTGTGCAGACTTGGCATACTAATTCGCGATCACCTGGGTCTCCCACAACTTGCCACATCTGAGTAAGCCGCCACCTCATCTATCTTACAGGATGAAGCCTTGGTGCTCCCTAGTGGTCTCCTAGTTGCTATCTCATATTACATTGACTTCCTCCATTGCAAGTCTGATAACAAATATCTCATTTCCTTCGACTCTATTTGTTTTGACGTAAAACTTTGCATGCAATATTTTATATTTTTTCAATGTTTATTTTCAAGAGATAACATGTAGTATTATAGTGATTTCAAAGGATTAGGGAAAAGAAACTGTCTTTCTTTTATCTATTAATAGCAACAAATATTAAAAAAATTACATATAAAATGTTATATTTAAAATTTTATTTCAAAACAAACAAAGCCTTCGTAACAAACAGGCAGAGTCTTCCACTGTCAGAGGCCCAACCAGTGATCTCTGATATCATCTGTCTATCATGTTTTGAATCTTGTATTTTTTTTTCTCACATTTCTAAAGTGTAAAACTATGCTTCTGACTTACTAATTCAAAAGATCTTGTTAGTGACATGCACGATAATTTGGTCTAATTCTTATCAGTGACTATAAAAACTTTATACCCTTCCAACACCGTGTCTTTCACGTTATTATGAATATTATTTTTCTTGAAAGAGAAAAGAAGGCACATGCTGCATTCAGCATCAATCTCTCTATTCCATGAAATTTGGATTCTTTTTCTCTCTCTTCCAAGAAACTTCTTGTTCTCCCATTTTGCTCTAGAATATAAGATTTCAATAGCTTATAGATCCTCCTCAGTTTCCTAAAACATCATATTCTTATCTCTTTTTTTTTGGTAAAAAATAATATTCCATTGATACATGATAACCACTGTAGAAATAGAGGATCCGCATCCACTCCTCCCAGCAACTCTGTGAGGACGGTGGCAATCTTGTCCGGATGACTGACACGTGGCTCTCGGTGAATCCGAAACCCATGTTCAAGCCCACACTCCAACCGATAAGCCAAACAGACAAGGGGTGTAGGCTTGAACGTGGATCTCGAATTCACCAAGAACCACGTATTGATCATCCGAATAGGGTTGTCACCGTCCTCCCAGTGATTCTGGGAGGAGAGGATGTGAATCCATAAATAGGAAAGCATGCGGACCCGGTTTCGTAAAAAAAAAAAAAAAAAAAAAAACAAATGGAACAGAAAACCTAATTTTCCAACGATGCCGTGAGGTGCGAGTTGTGTGACTCCAGTTGGTGCATGATTAAGTATAGCTAGCTACTCTATCCCCTGGATTCCCACAGACGCGTGACTTCCATGTTTGGAATGCTACTCGGGTAAATTTCAATTTGAGAGAGAGAGAGAGAACAGTCACGAGAATCCCAACTGTATCAGCCAGTCATCGACTCATCATGCTCTACCAAGAATCTCGCAGGAAAAGCAGTGGTGATGAAGAAGAAAACGCGTGTGGCAAGTGAAACAAGTCTTTCATTAGCTTTAAAATCAAGCTGATGAAATCACCCGAATTTTGGAAAGAGTGAAAATCAAGAGTCTTAAATGACTTTATTATATTCCCAGTAAGGTATTTATTCCTAGTATAACGTGTGACTCAGTTTAATGACATCTTTTAATTTTGTATTATTATTAATCCCATCTCCGCGATTCCTTCTTTGTGAGGGACTCTGTAACTGATACGATTGAAGAGGAAGCTAAGAGTGCAGTGGGAGGAAACTTCTGTAGAAGCTGCTGTGCTCTTTCCTTCTGTAACTGGCTCCGCTTTTTTTTTTATATATATATAAAGAGCTATATACAGAACAGCCATATAGATCCTATTTCCGTATTCAGAGATTCACTCTCAAATCTCTCTTTTTTTTTTACTGCTCTATCTTTTAACAGTGATAGTTACGTTTAAGTCATGGGCATGGCTAGTTCTTCTTCTTCTTCTTCTGCTTCTGTTTCTGCTTCACATTACAACTTTGCTGCTAACTTCTTCCTAGAGGTACCCAACTGCACTAAGCCTCACAAGAGATGGCGTTTGGCTTTCAAAGTCATTTACTCCACCAGAGCCCTTCTCTCTCTTCTTCTCAAGAAGAAGAATCAGATTCTCAATCAACTCTCACGTTCCCCATCTTACACTGCTCTTGAAATTAATGATGATTCCACACCTTTCTCCAATGTAGACCATGAAAAGCTTGTTGCCATCGTAAAGGAGAAGAACTTAGGTCTTCTTGATCAGTTTGGAGGTGTTGATGGAGTTGTTGCTGCTCTCAAAGTTGACTGCGAAGATGGAATCCGTGGTAGCGCCGAAGATGTTGCTCGCCGATGCAATGCTTTTGGTTCTAATACGTATAGAAAGCCGCCTGCGAAAGGGTTCTTCTATTTTGTTTATGAGGGTTTCAAGGACACCACGATTCTCATTCTTCTGGTATGTGTTGCTCTCTCCCTTGGATTTGGAATCAAACAAAATGGGCTTAAAGATGGATGGTATGATGGTGGGAGCATATTTCTTGCTGTCTTTCTTGTTATTTTTGTATCTGCAATTAGTAATTTCAAGCAATCGAAACAATTTGAAAAGCTCTCCGCCAAAAGCAACGACATTAGGGTTGATGTCATCAGAGATAGAAGGCGGCAACAGATCTCTATCTTCGACATTGTTGTCGGTGACATTGTTGTGTTGAAGATCGGCGATCAGATTCCTGCAGATGGCTTGTTCTTAGATGGCCACTCCTTGAAAGTGGACGAGTCGAGCATGACTGGGGAGAGCGATTATGTGGACATCAATGGTGATGAGAACCCTTTCATGATCTCTGGAGCCAAAGTGGCTGATGGGTATGGCAGAATGCTTGTCACTTCGGTCGGCATTAACACAGCTTGGGGAGAGATGATGGCTTCAATTAGCCGTGATACAGAGGAGCTGACCCCATTACAAGCTCGCCTCAATAAGCTCACTTCTTATATAGGTAAGATTGGTTTGGCTGTTGCTTTCATTGTTCTTATTGTGATGCTTGTCCGTTACTTCACTGGGAACACAAAAGATGAAAAAGGGAATGTTGAGTTCAATGGAAGGACCAAATTTGATGATGTGATGAATGCTGTGGTGGGTATTGTCTCTGCTGCTGTCTCCATTGTAGTGGTGGCCATCCCAGAAGGTTTGCCACTGGCTGTCACTCTTACTCTGGCTTACTCTATGAAGAGAATGATGGCTGATCATGCTCTGGTTCGCAAACTCCCAGCTTGTGAGACTATGGGTTCAGCTACTACAATCTGTACTGACAAAACTGGTACCCTCACATTGAACCAGATGAAGGTCACTGAGTTTTGGGTTGGTGAAGAAGCAGTCATTGATGGTGCTTCCAAGGTAATAGCACCCAATGTCCTTCAATTGCTGCAAGAGGGAGTTGGTTTGAACACAACTGGTGCTGTTTATAGGTCTAACTCAAGAACAGTGCCTGAATTTTCAGGTAGCCCAACTGAGAAAGCAATTCTCTCCTGGGCTGTGTTGGAATTGGGTATGGATGTGGATGAAGTGAAGCAGAGTTCCACAGTTCTCCGTGTTGAAGCCTTCAATTCAGAGAAGAAGCGCAGTGGAGTTATGATGAGAAAGAATGGCGAGAAGGCGATTTGCGTGCACTGGAAGGGAGCTGCTGAGATTATATTAGCTCTCTGTGCAAGCTACTTTTGCAGGACAGGTACTGCAAAACCCATGAATGAAGGTGAAAGGATGAAACTTGGGCAAATTATCAAAGGTATGGCAGCTAAGAGCCTTCGATGCATTGCTTTCGCCTACAAACAGATCTCTGAAGTAGAAGAAACTGGAAACACCACCCATAAGCTTGAAGAAGATGGACTGATCTTTTTAGGCCTAGTGGGTTTGAAGGATCCATGTCGGCCCAAGGTAAGGGAGGCAGTGGAAGCGTGCAGAGAAGCTGGTGTCAACGTCAAAATGATCACTGGTGACAATGTTTTCACTGCAAGAGCTATAGCCATTGAATGTGGGATACTTAGAGCTGATGAAGACTTTAACAATGGAGCAGTGGTAGAAGGTGTAGAATTCCGAAACTACTCTCCAGAAGAGAGGATGGAGAGGGTTGATACAATCCAGGTCATGGCAAGATCTTCCCCCTTTGACAAACTTCTCATGGTACAAAGCTTGAAAGAGAAAGGCCACGTCGTTGCAGTCACTGGTGACGGCACAAATGATGCACCAGCTCTCAAAGAAGCAGACATTGGGCTTTCGATGGGGATTCAAGGCACAGAAGTTGCAAAGGAGAGCGCAGACATTATCATCTTAGATGATAACTTCAACTCAGTAGTCACAGTTCTGAAGTGGGGTAGATGTGTCTACAACAACATTCAAAAGTTTATCCAGTTTCAGCTCACAGTGAATGTTGCTGCCCTTATCATTAACTTTGTTGCTGCAGTTTCATCTGGTGAAGTCCCATTAACAGCAGTCCAGTTACTGTGGGTGAATCTGATAATGGACACATTGGGAGCATTGGCTCTGGCCACAGACCAGCCCACCAAGGAGCTCTTAGAGAAGCCGCCGGTTGGTCGAACTGAACCACTTATAACCAATGTCATGTGGAGGAACCTCATTGCTCAGGCCTTGTACCAGGTAACAATCTTGCTGACTATGCAGTTTAAGGGAAGGACCATCTTTGGTGTAGAAGAGAAGGTCAAGGACACCCTCATCTTCAATACCTTTGTCCTCTGCCAAGTCTTCAATGAGTTCAATGCTAGAAAGTTGGAGAAGAAGAACATATTTGAAGGGATACATAAGAACAGACTGTTTATGGGGATAGTGGGAATGACACTAGTTCTTCAAGTGGTGATGGTGGAATTTATGAAAAAGTTTGCAAACACAGAGAGATTGAACTGGGGACAATGGGGTGCATCTATTGGAATTGCAGCTTTATCTTGGCCAATTGGTTGGATTGTCAAGTCCATACCAGTTCCTAAAAAACCATTCTTCAGCCTTCTCAAGCATTAACAGCTCTTCAAGATCCTGAAACAGCTTCCAACTTTTATTAGTGGTTTCTGCTACCATTTTACTTTTTTAGTTTACATCGATCCCTTAGCTTAGCTTATAATAGCACTTCTTTCCTGTAAATATTATATAGGTTCGACTGTTCAACAGTTCATCAGAATTGTATGGCTAACTGGAAAATTTCAATTAGTTCTGTTCTCGTTTTCTACAGTCACTTTTTCCTCCTAATATGTAAAGCTCACTGAAATCTAATGCAAAATACCATATTACATTCAAATTGGCCCTGTTTGTTTGATTGTAAATTTTTTTTCTTCGGCTCTGCTTGTCTTCGACATATTCTATATAATTTTTTTTTTCAATGTTTGTTCCTTTAGAGGTAAAATATAGTGATCTAAGTGGGAGGGAAAAGAAACTTCTGTCTTTCTTTTACCTATTTGCTTCGACATGTAAATGTAATATTTTATATGTTAAAAAAAATTTCAATATTTATTTCCAATAGGTAAAATATAGTAATCTCTAAGGGAGATGGAAAAAGAACTTCGTCATTCTTTTATCCACCGGAAACAAACACTGAAATTTTTTTTTTACATATATAATGTTACATAGTAAATTTTACTGTAAAATTTTACGTAAAAACAAACGGAGCAATTGGAAACAAACATTGGAAATTTTTTTACATATAAAAAATTATACGTAAAATCTTACGTCCAATTTACGTCCAAATAGGTAGAGGTTTAGTCCTGCTTGTTTCATTGTAAAATCTTCCATGCAAATATTATTTTACAAGAAAAATTTTCCACCATATAATTAAGTTTTCCTATCTTTTCAATGCATTTATTTGTATTTTATATCACAACAAACAACGGAAAATTTAATTTTACAAGAAATTTTTCTGGAAACTTGAAGTCTATAAGATGTCAAAGACTCTAACGGGAGAATGGTTTTGTTGGGAACGGTAAAGAAATGTTCCATTTTCAGTTCAAAACTTTTACCAAAAAAATTCCGTTCAAAACAAGCTTAAAGACTAATCTCTTGTCAAAAAAAAAAAAAAACCCACAGAACCTCTAGTAGAAGTGTCAATTTGAGGCTCATACTATGCAGATCAATCGGATCTAGACCGACCAATCTGATTATTAAAATATGTTAGGTTTAGGCCCGGACTGATTATTAAAAGGGCGTTTACGGTGCAAGGGTGTAACCTGGTTGAACTGACAAAATGAACAAAATATACCTTTAAACTAATATAATCCTAAAGCTAAAAACCTAAAACAGTAAAACGTCTTTCTATCTTTCATATCTTGAGTCTTCCACGCATTCCTTTCATCCTTGTCTTTCTCTACATGGGTGATCGCAAGCCCAATAAGAGTCTTTTTACAATCCATCGAGAAAGTATCTAATCTATAACAAGATAATAATTATGGATTCAAAACCCAACAACAGCCTTTTACATTAATCCCACAAGGAAGTGTCTATATTTATTTTGGTATTTGCATGTTTATAATCTGTTTAAAGCTGTTTAGCATAAGCCTGATTCTGCGTCAGAAACCGACCAACCAAATGTAAACATGTCCATGTTTGGCTTTTTAAAGCCCGAATAGCTAACAAGCAGGTCACAGTGCTAGATGTTAAATAACCGAAAACCGATTAGGCCCGACCAGGATTGACCGAATGACACCCCTACCTCTAGGCATGGCCAACATAAATACTGTAGTACATCCATACTCCTATGCATAAGGGTGCAACTTTTGAACTGGAACCATTTACCGAAACCGCACCGGACCATTTACATTAAAATTGGGAGACCGTTTAGTAAATGGTTCGGATTTGGTTTGGAATTTCTGACCGTTTACTTAATCGGTTCGGTTTGATTTGAGACCATTTAAAACGCAGTTTCAAATCTATTATGAACCAATTAAACCGTATTAAAGTAGACCGTTGAAACGTTTAATAGTTATCTCTAACCCTAAAACAAACTAAACCCTAATTATTCTAAATAGGATACAAAGTGTGGTCTCTCTCTCTCTCTCTCTCTCTCTCTCTCTCTCTCTCTCTCTCTCTCTCTCTCTCTCTCTCTCTCTCTCTCTCTCTCGTAAGGCGATAACGAACTAGGCTACTGGCCTTGCCACCTCTCACCTTAGTGCCTCCTTCTTCATCTGCCGCTGGTGGCTGTTGCAGCCTAAAATGTTGGCTGTGCTGCTCCATCGCTTACTGACCTACAGTGCATCCGTCTTCACGGCTACAGACGAGTGCTGCCTCAGTGCCTTGTTCGGTTGCTCCCCTCTGCAACATTGTTGGAGGTTTGGAAGCTGAAAGTATGCACAATGCTGTAATAATGTAATAATAATATAATATGCATTATTCCTCATTTCATTGCACCCTATTGGTTGTCTCCCTCATGACTTAGGCACTCATGCTACGGTCTACGTGTGAGTGAAAGTGAGAAACCATGGGTGTGGTCGTGTGGAGGTTCTCTCCATACCGTCTGTTATTGTTGTTCCTCACATTCATCAAATATAAACTTAGACTATCAACACAAAAGCCATGCTGAACAATTAGCATCATATAAATATGGTGCAGCTTACGTGAATTGGTGTTTTAAATTGTTACTTGGACTTGAAGTGCCTTATTTATATTACATAGTTTATCTCTCATGAGCCAGATGCCATTTTCGTCCTTAGTGTAAATGAACTTCGTGATCAATAACATTATTCCATCAACAAAGGAGTGTAGGATGTATATTTTTTTTATGAAAAATTGATACATTAAACCGTCTATAAACCGCAAGCAAAACAGATGAATAAAAACCGTTTAAAAACCAACAAATCGAAATCAATTACTAATCAGTTTTGGTTTCAATTTTGACATCATTTAGTTAATCAGCTTGGTTTTGATTTTACCTTCCTATACACAGCACCACATCAACATCAAATCGGACGATTAAACCAATTATAAACAATTACCCCCTTACCTATACATATATCCATTCTTTCAAAGTACAACACCCAAACAGATCCTTGTATATGGGGATCCATGGATGAGCTCGAGCAAAACTTTGCCTCACTATTATTATTATTTTGTAAAAAAAAAAATGGATGTATCCATTAAGATTTGTGATATTATTTGAACACATGAAAAACTAGGATTGAGTTCAGTTTTTCTGGTTAAATATTGTGGAATCTATATAGAATAAAAGTGAAAGCGTCCCCAATGCCACTATGCGGGAAACCTTCCACGACGTACAAATAGGTATATATATGAATGAATAATAATAGAGATCCACCATTCTGGAGAGAGAGATTATGGGAAAAGAATCTCCAAGTGGCATTGTGGGATCTTTGACCTACCCCAAGGAAAAAAAAAAAAAAACGGGGCCTTGATTGAAGCACCATCTCACAGTACAGGTTCCTCCATAGAAACTCGCATCAGAATGGATATCACCAATTCTGAAGATCGATCCAATCCCAAGGGCTTCTTTGGGGGGAAAAGGGTTGGGGTCAAGGTTTTAATTTCTGGATTTGAAAATGAGATTAGCATCCGTTGATTCCGATTTGAATCAGAATCGGTCAGGAGTTGAATTTTTTATATTTTTTAAAGAGATTTTAATTTTAAAATTTTGTAGATCTAACTCAAGAGGCAAGGTTTATTGATTTTCTATTATTTTATATTGTCTAAAAAAAGGGGAAAGAAATGGTAAAAAAATAAAGATATAATTGCATTATTGAAACCCCAAGGGATAATTAAGTGGACTGGACAAGGAATTTACACCAAAAGAAGTGGAAGGTTTTGAGTTTGACTCTTTTTATCGTCTTGGGGTCATTCACACAGAGTGCTAAGTATTATTTCTTTCTTATTTTGAGTGCAAGTGGAATGGTTTTCATTCAATCCAAAATGATTGGTTTATGTGATTGTGGGATCAATATGGGTTTGCACGACTAGAAAGGCTAAGTCTGGAAAGTGATGGAATCTAAAGTGAGGTTTATTAGAAATCAGAATTAATTGGATCTGGATCTGGACCATGATCGATCCATTTCTATTTGATTCTTAAATCCATTGTTGGGGCTGAAGGGGCCTGTACAGAGAATTAACCTACTTGGTATGCATCTCAATCCGTCGGATGGACGATTGACAAACTAGGTGACAAGAGAGGATCTTTTTCCCTTATTGAGATGATATAGAGCTTAAGAGCTCAATGACAGTTACAACGTTATTTTTTTTAATATATTTTAATTTAATATTGATCACATGTCACTAATTGGTTCTATATTAATCCAATATTGATTCCATATTAGTTTTCAAAGTGATCAATACCCCTTCTGATACCGTGCACTAAAACTAGAATTGTATACAAGTTGAGAAATGGCTCCAGTCTTCTAAAGGCCGCATCAATCCCCAAACCGTCCAGAACATACAGATTACAACTCGCTTGAATCATCATAGACTCCCAAATTTTTGATTCCATGAGTTATGTCATTAGTTGTATAATTATTACTTTAACATAATTTTTTTAAATAATTTAAATTTCTTATCATGTTTAATAATGATACTTTTTAATTGCAAGAGATTTTAAATGTAAAGGTGGGTAAGAAAACTGCGATCACCATTGTTTTGGCACTTCGGCTTCTCATAGCTGACTTTTGGGTCGGAATTGGATCGTCCCCAATATATGTATCCCTTCCACCCTTTACCAGGTTCTTGTATTCTTGAATGGTGATGTAGTGGAAGTTGTGTCAAATGATAATCCTTTTGTGACCAATGTCCACAATGTAGATGCCATGCTATAACATGAGGATGTGGGCTAATCAAGTTCTTTGGTATTGACAGGTATGGTAAGCCAAAGAAGGCCGTCATTGGAAGAATATCTATGCTAAGTTATCGTGCCCAAACACCATGAGATTAATGACAGACTTTATTGATACAATCCTGTCTTCATGATTGATTTAATCAAAGAGAGCAAAGGAATGCAAACAGTCCGAGTTTATATTAGTTACCTCACCGGGTTAAAATGAAAATTAATAAACATATATAGAATGATTTGGAGTTAATTATATAACCATGTATTATAATGATTACAAAAGTTGGTTTTTAAAATATAAAATTCTCATTTTAATTTCTTCTTTTTATTTTCTCTTGCAATCAAATAGAACCTACTCCTATTACAACTCCACAAGTAAAATTACAAATGCTCTTGTAGGAACACTTTAGCCAAGGGAATCAAGAACCTAGGCCTCTCTCTTTTTTCAGTTTATGTTTGAAAGCTAAGAAAATAAAAATATAACAAGACTATGACAATGAAACAATGATGAATATATGTATTTATCTCTTTATTCTATTTAAAAAAAAATTTCTTGGCTTCTAAACCTGACCAAAAGAAATGAAAATTTTGAAATGAATGAGAGAAATAAACACATAAATTCATCATTACCTTCGACTTATTATTTTTTCTTTTCTTTTCTTTTCTTAGCTCATGAACATAACCTAACCTTAGGCTATCTTTCGAAGCCAAGAAAAAAAATTGAAACGGAGAACAGAGATAAACATATAAATGTATCATTTTTTGTCATTACATTTGTCTTATCATGTTTTTTCTTTTTTTGGCTTCCACATATATCTTTAGATTGTGTTTGGATGCCAAGAAGAAAACGAAAGAAAATAAAATCTAAAAATAAAGTTTCTTCTTGTTTCGTTGTCAAAAGAAAAAAAATTATTTCTTTTTTTTTTTAATTGAAAGTTTTACATTTAACAAGAGGAGGATATACATGGTAACGAAAGGGAGGTGATCAAGATTTATTGTAACTTTAATCAAATTCAAAATATTATTTTAATATTTTACAAGTTAAGAGGAGGATATACATGGTAACGAAAGGGAGGTGATCAAGATTTGTTGTAACTTTAATCAAATTCAAAATATTATTTTAATATTTTACAAGTTGATTGAAGAGGTGTCTCTTTCTAATAGTTAGGCACTTTTACAAGAGGTGTTCAAGAGATGTCTCTTCCTAATAAGACCTAGATGATCAATAAGGCAATAAATGTGACTATTGATGATATGTCTAAATGGTCAATAAACATGTCTGTTTGTAGAAATATGATGTTTGAATACGCTCTTTAGAGACAACCATTGGTAGTATCTATTCTTCTATTATATATAGAGAGAAGGTTTTACCATTCATTACAAGAAAATATAACTTGGTTTTGACAATCCCTTTAGTGTTAATTTGACTTTTACCTAAGCTGTGCTTGATATCATTTTTGTTTTTGATTTTTGCCTATTTATTAAAAAACATTTTTGAAAATCATGTTTAATAAAAAAATAAAATGTTGTTTGGTAACTACAATAAAAAATAGATTATAGAATCAAAATAGATTTGGTATAACCATGTCTAAAAATAATTTTTATATCTTCCCTTACATTCCTCCATAAATTGATTCATATCAGTTCTTAGGACAATCCAATAATGGAGAACAGACTCTCTCCATCTCTTGGTTTTCCATCCACAAATTCAACAACCTTTCCAATCACTTCACCGGCCTCTCATCTCTTCCCAATTTCCCGTCCAAACCCTAACCAATCCTTATAAGAGGAAATCCATTAACAACTACATGAACAAGACCAATGGTGTCTTCTTCTCTTCAACTTCCTTCATACATGACTCAGTAGAATAACTTGAACCTTGTTTAAGTTGAAGAGAACTACTAATACAACAATGCTGGGGCAAGGACCATTAGCATGTTGGAGATGGTGTAGTTTCCAACAGCCAACCAAATAATTAAAAATATGGAATAATGAAAAGGTTATCCCTCACGAAATGAGCTGAAAGCTAAAGAGGGGAGAAAATTGTAAAATATTGATTTGCAGCGAGATTGAAAAATAGTTCATATACACTCTACATAATCGATAAAACATATTTTATGGTGGCGACACCTGCCCTCCGACTCCATGTTCGCCCTTTTCCTACTTACCATCACAAATTATGTTTACATATTTCTCCAAGAAACACAATAAATGAAAATGGAACACACGGCCCAAGATTTCATAACCGCAGGGAAAAAGACATAAACAAAAAGGAGAAAGAAACCAAATAGAAGAAGGGCAGCATCTACCGTGGTTGAGCGGCGCCGGAAAGATGAAGAGAACCAGATAGAAGGAGGGTAGCAGGGCTTGACAGAGCCACAATGAGTGGAAACCCCCATTCTCATAACCTCTACAACTCTCCCCAGCTTACTACTTCTACCCAAAGCTGTCTTTGTCAATGGTGGGAGTTCCGTAAAAAAGAAAAATAGTTGTTCGAGAGTTTATTCCTTCTCTTAGACCTGCTTCTGAAGTAGAGCATGGGACAAAGGTAAAGGATGATAGCAGAACAGACAGATAAAGAAAGGGTATGCTAATAGTTCTTTAACTTCTTATTAAAGCTTTACATCTTTTGAGAACCCAGAAGGCTAAGAAGTCTAAAACCCTTCCCAGTAGTCTAGAACCCAGAAGAAGACACCATTAGTGTCGGAGGGGAGTTGCAGATGGGGCAGATAAATCAAGTGTATTCGAGAGAGAGAGAGAGAGAGAGAGAGAGAGAGAGAAAAGGAAATCGGATTAGTCACCATGGCCTTTTCTTCCCACATTGATTGTGGTGGGAGTTGCAGTCTTGCAGAGGGCGGAGGGGAAGATGAGTGAGAGGAGAGCGATCGTGACATATACAAGAGGTGCGGAAGGAAACGGAGTTGTAGTAAGAGGACACTTTTATAAAAAAAAAAAATGAAAATTACCTTGTTATCCTCTCATTGTAACACATGTTCATTAAGTTTTGCACAAAAATAGGTATAATCCGTTTTTTTTATCAAAAATCGAAAAAAAGAGGGATTTTGGGTTTGTTTTTATTTGTATTTTATTCATAAATAGCATCAAAATCATACCAAACACTCACAAAAACAAAAATTTTGATAAAAATCAAAAACAAAAATGATACCAAACACAGCCCTAGTGAGCATAGTCTTCTAAATCTCTAAGTAAACCACGAAAGTAAGTGCAATACTTTTCGGTTTACTAAGGGTTGTTTTATCTTTGAAATCGATTCGCATGGAAATCAATTTGCAATATAGGGGGCAATTATGATTTTAGGGAGAGTAGTTTTAATTATGACCTAACCCTACCGTTCATTTGCCACATGTGGTACATCAATTTAATGGTGGTTTTGATACTTATTTTGGTGAGGTCATGGATGTTTACATGGATTATTTGACTACAGTTTTTTTATAATTATCTAGATTTCTATATCATGTTCAACTTATGTTGAAGATAATGTTTGTGGTGCATCTTTTACAACAATTCTTAAAATCATAATTTATGAGATCATAGGAGTTTGGTTATTTAAATTTTTACATTTTCTTGTTGGATCATTTGAGTTTTGTTGGTCATGATCAGATTAAATGTTTTGGTGACAAGTAAAATCATAGACTATGGTTTATATCAGTTTTGATTGGTTTGCTTTGCTCAATGCTATTGATATATGTATGATTGTATACAAATTTGGGCTCAATGAGTCGCAATACCCGATCATGGGAATCATTGATAAGACTATCTTGTGATGACAAGTATAGGACTCTGTGCATGCTAATTTAGAAAAATTACTCATACCACCCCTAAACTTTGGTTCAAATACACCTATTACCTATGAGGACAATAGTCGAGAGAAATCTTCAAAAATATTTTCCTCAGGGTTTTTCTAAGAAAACAAAGATCATTGGCTTTTGCCTTTGATCTTGTCTACCCACGCTGATGGACGGTAATGACTTGGAGTCGTCACCTAGACTAAGGTCTAGGACCTCAAATGTAGTCTCATCATAATATAGGACTTCTATTGACTCATAACCAAATATATTGGCTTTGGCCTATTAGAGAACAGGTAAACATTCAAGGTACAGTTTGAAAATGTGGTAGACACCTAAAATTGTTTGATCCGAAAATAGATCTCCTATATGATTCTGTATTCCTTAAACTCTATGGTTCTGACTATTCATGGTCAAAGGATGACTAGGGCTAATGGGGGATCATATGCTAAGTTGTTAAATTCTTTTAACCTACGTTCAGCCAAGTATGTTTCGAAAAAAAATAAAAATAATATACAATTTTTTTTACCAAAGATGGTTCGGTGATGGACTGAATATGAGATGTTCATCTCAAACTGCCTACGTATTTCAATCCTAGAAATCAAACCAGAACGTAGTTCGAAACAAAATATGATTAAATTTTATGGATATGGATTATGATTAAGCTTCATTAGATTCATTAGATTCAATATTCAAGTTGAAGTTTATGCTTGATAGATGATTGGGATTGAATCGAGATAGTCTATGTGGATCGAAGTGAATATGGATATGGATATGGATACGAATAATGGATAGGGAAGACCTAAGAAGACTCATATGTGATACCATATTTGAAAAGTTCTTCAAATTGTCTACGTATTTCAGAGGTCCTAGAAATTAAGTACAACGTAGTTCGTTGTAGGATGGATTGTAGATAGATATAGATTGATCGATATGGGTAATGGATATGGATAACCTAAATGAGCTATGAATGTATCCTCGAAAATCTATCCCTCTAGATAAGATTTGGGTATGTTTCAGGAATCTATCCCTCCGGTTAGCATCTGGGTATGTCTTTTGGAATCTATCCCTCTGGACAGGATCTGAGTACGCCTTCAAAAATCTATCCCTCTGGATAAGGTCTGAGTATGCCTTCGAGAATCTATCCCTCTAGATAAAGTCTGAGTATGTCTTCGAAAATATATCCCTCTAGACCAGGTTTGAGTATGCCTTCGGGAATCTATCCCTCTAAACAGGGTCTGAATACGTCTTAGGGAATATATCCCTCTGGACAAGGTCTGAGTATGCCTTAAGGAATCTATCCCTCTAAACAAGGTCTAGGTATGCCTTCGAAAATCTATCCCTCTAAATAGGGTCTGAGTACGTCTTTGGGAATCTATCCCTTTGGACAAGGTCTAAGTATGTTTTCGGGAATCTATCCCTCTAGACAGGGTCTGAGTACGTCTTAGGAAATCTATCATTCTAGAAAATGTCTAAGCATGCCTTCGGGTATCTATCCCTCTAGATAGGATCTAAGTACTTCTTTCAAGAATTTATCCTCTGGATGAAGGGGTGTGGAACCGTATCTAAAAATCTTCTTAGACTACCTACGTATTTTAGGATTTGTCTTAAGAATCAAGATCTGCATAATTCGAAATTCTGGATGTTCATTGGGTGACCCACCTGGGTCGGAATATGGGTAGTCTTGTAGGACCGAGTAATGATTCTAAAATTCTATGGTTGGCTTCACATCACACCTATCTAGGTCACTATACCCTAGGGAAAATGAACTAAGGGGTAGGAATCGTCCCAAAACTACCCTTGTAACCTACAACCCTGATTTTAAAATTGTTGGGCTAGATTTCATGTTTCTTGATTAAGACTTCTCTCTTTTTCATTTTTACCTTTTCCACGAATATGGGTGCCTAAATGCATGTCCCCACAGCTAAAAATGTCTTCCAACAATGTACATGCATGACTATTCGACTAGGGTGTAGTGAAAAGTAAATTCTTACCAAAACAAAAGATATCATTCAAGTATGACAGTAGCATTCAAAACATGGAATGTGATCCAAATGTAACAGGTAAATAATCCAAACATGGTAGTGTGCACAAAGATAACATGTAAGCAATTTAAACATGGTAGTGCGTACAAATATAGCATTGCAACCAAGATCAATGGTTCAAATTCATCAAAAACACTTATGATCAAGTTCCAACGGTTCAGATTTATTTAAAATAGTCATGGTCAAGATCCAATGGTTTAGATTCATTTAGAACACTCATGATCAAAATCCAACGGTTCAGATGTATTTAGAGCATTCATCATGTGACCAAATTCAAAATCAACATCCAATGTCTCATTTTTAATCATCTAGAACTCTAAAATCAATGGCTAGATTTCATCTCATCAAATTCATAATCAAAAGGGTTGAACCAAACCCAGCATGTTAATAAATCATTACCAACAAAATGGGTTGAATCAAATTTGAACAATTAAGCTAAATCCTCATGGAGTTGGCCCAACCTACCACAAATAAATCGAACCGGCTATTATAGGATTGAAACAGTCCAATGAAATTAAATCAAATCCCACCATGGAGAGAACCAAATCCCATTAAAATTGGTCCGAATCAAAGCATGAAACATGGATCAACACAAACATATGAATCATGGATGAAGTTAAATATTCTAACAAAGTGGCCCAAGCATACAATGTGATCAACCGCTGTAATTAAATTGTCATCAGGTTTCCAAGGCAAGCTTAGAGTAATAGGGTTCTATTAAATTAACATAAGAGAAATCGGTTCAACAATAAAGAAAACAAAAATGACATAACCTGGATGAAATTGATATGATGACGAAAAGAAAATGATGTACAATGCAAGCAACAAGACAAAAAAAGACATACAAAGTAAATAAGCACACTAAGATAATAAACAAAAATGACAAAGGCAAAACTTATTCTAAAAGTGGCAAATGTATGGGAGTTGTTAATATTCAAAACCAATGAAAAAAAAAGAAGAAATGAATCATGATTATGCAAAGACAACTTGCCGGAACTGGATGACCTTTGGCAAAAGAAGCTACCAATGAATGGTTGTGATGGTAGCGGGGATTTGCAAAAGATAAAATGAACCGACGAAGGTGGGTTGATGGGCAGTGGGGTAGCAACAATTTGGTCGTCTCTCCCAGGTGGTGAGCAGCCTTAAGCACAATTCCTCTTCTTTTGATTCAGTTGTTGTGGGGCTTTGTTGTAAATATATGAAGGAATAGAACTTTAAATGAGAACCATTTATTTGATGTCACGTTTCCAATGATCTGTTGAAGAAGACTGTAATTGATAATGAATTTAAAGCTGGGTTGTATTACAAGTGATAATGTCCTAAAGACAGAATTTGCCCCCAACGGTGCAACCTGGTTTGATGCAAATTTGGCTCCAAGATAAAGCAGCTTCTCGACTTCCCGCATTAAACCTGCACTAGTCTAATGTGCCTCCCTTCGAGTACTTCGGAGTTGTGCTTAAGTTAAATGCAAGGTAGTAATGTAATTTTGACTAAAAAACGATATTTCAAAAAAAACATAAGGGAATACCCTTGGTATGTGCTTACAAAGAAGAAGAGAGAGTGAGAGAGAAAGAATCAAGAAAAATTTAGTTCTTTTAATCATTTCTAAGGCTTCCTCCTCATCTATTTATAGAGGAGAACATGTCTTATCAAGGCATCCCTTGAGGAAGGGTATGTTCCTTTGAACCAACATGTCTTTACAAACAAATGATGTATTTTTTGTAAGGACACTTTAATGAACTGGGTCAAACGGGTGGAACTGTTATTGATAATAAAAGCCAAATTAAAACTCAACCCATCTAAGGGGTCTTGGGTTCCAATCTCACTAACCTCACTTCACTACCCTCATACTAAGAAAACCAAAATAAAACATATTTTTTTATTTTGAAACTTTATTTAATAAAAATCGATAAAATACAACAATTCCCCTGCAAGTGTTAAAATACAAATAGAACAAATGATAACCTAAGCACATTAGAACAGTAGGATATGTCATCGCAGATGTCTTTTGGACTTGAATCTGCACTAAGTCTGGCAAGCTACGCTACAGAATACGGATTGAGTCAGACTCATTAAACTTTTCCTCATTGATGTAGCTGACTGTCCTACCAGTCATGTCTTATTGTTCGATCCCTCAGTATACCCTTTCTATACATAGATATTTTGGTCATGTCCCTATCTTGAGTCATGAATGTTTAGAGAATTCATCCATAGAAATTCTCATCGGAAGCCTCCACACTTCCTACATTCACTTAGGTTAGCCCATAGTATGCACCACGATTAACATACCCCCATAAATCCGTGAATTTTTGGCCAATTAAGAGTTCTAAAAACTCATCCTTGGATCATCGAGGTGAGTACTATATTTCCATCTAACTGAAATAAGCAATAAATGATAGTACTAGTCAAGTCATCTAATGACTTCGTTTTTACCCTTTGAACCTAATTTCAGAGATCTCCTCTCACATAGGTTGGATGTCCATCACCTTGACTCATGAATCACGGACCTTAAGCTTATTTGTTTAGATGAATACCACAATAATGGTCAGAAGCTAAATAATTTTTTAGTTAGAAATGCCCCAACTGAATAAAAACGCACTACCTCCTTAGCTTCTCCAAAAATATTATACAACTGTCTAAGACATACATGTCTTGGATGTCTTTAGACATTTATGCAATCGGCCAAATCATATTTGTCTAATCTGACACTTGTGCTTCTTGCTTTTATATCTACTACTTAAGATAGCACAGCCGGTTTCATTTTCATCATATATTTGTCATTGAGATATTTGGCCATTTGAACCTTATCTCGATCTTTAAATCTCACAACATCTCATGAGAATTTACATGGTGGAACCAATATCATATGTTTCAATTACTCTCCCACCAACACATGCTTATGCATGTCTTTTACTACACATGTTAGTGTTTTCGAATCTAGGTTTATTTTCTAAATTCCATAACCATAGAATGTTAAGTAAAAATGAACCATTCTACTTGAATTTATTATTACTATTTTTTTCAAATAAATTTACCATGCAAAACCTGCATACTTATAAAATCCCCCATATTTTTTGTTTGACTATACTCTCCCTAAGTATGCATATAAAAGCCTACCATATTTTGGTATCTATGCAGTTTATTTTAAACATAGCATGTAATAATATTAACATGGCTAAAAATATCATCTGTAATACTTTCAATAGAATTATATCCATACATATGTAGAATCTCATCTATCAATAGGCCACATGTTTCAATTATGCATCTAGGATAGGTTTGCTAATTCAAATTGGTTTTAGGCTTATGTCCTTTCAACATTTGAATTTATCATAGCCCAAAAAATGCACCATTCAAAAACACAAGTATGGTCAAATAATGTATTAAACCAGCATTCAATAAACAAATGCCACTTGGCATTAATATCATTAAAATAGATCTCTTGGCATGAAATGCCAATAACTTAATTAGACTAATTAAAATCTAACACGATATTAATGCATAGACAAAAGAATGTTGTCACTAAAATAAAATTTCCAAGCATTACTTGTTAATTTAGTGATGCCCATTCAAAGTTAGAATGAAATGTTTGCACAAAATAATGGTAGATTTTTTCTGATTTATACATTTAATCAAATACCATTACCTATCCCATAAGATGGTTTAAGCTCTTATCAGTAGGATTTATACAATTCAAACCTTAATCATTTTTCTTCTCTTTAGTGGGAAACCTTGCAAGACCCCCACATATCCATTCTTGTTACTCATGCACAGTTACAAACATATCAAAAATAACAAATCACTTAATTACTTTTGGCCAAAAAAATAATACATATGACCATGCAACTTTATATTCATATAATTACTTGCATAAAAACTGATATATTATAATAATCTGACCAAAGTGCATGTTTGTTGTTTTAGATAAACAATCAATTAGGCTAACCAATTAGGCCTTAATATTTGAATTTATGCTCCAACATCTTACATACGGCCAATGCATAATTCAAGCAATTTTTTTTTTAAACCATAAACAAGTGATTTACAAAATAAAATATATACAATTATATAACAAGGCCTCTAGTAGACCACTCTCTTGAACCAGTAATAGAATTCTTGGCTTTGTGCCACATAACCCAACAGTCCACAGATTGCTAATAGTACACAACATTAACAGAATCCTTACTTGTAAAACAAGTATAAAAAAAAAACGCAATTACAAATAGAACCTCATGGTACACTTGTCCAATAGCAATCTACTTGTCCAATAGCAATCTAGAACAGATGCTATCAAAACCATCTTACAACTTAAAAGGTACCACCATCTCAAGACCGATTCAAGTCTACAATTCTCTATGTGTATGTGTCTTTTTGTTTTAATTCAAAATACTCATTTACTAATTGCCAAGCCAAGAGTCATCTTTTAGCAATATTTTAATCACCACTACCATCTAACCGCTGAGTTATGTACAGAAGTGCTGCCTAAGGGAGGAGTTTATGTTCAGACAAAACTTATATGCAATGGGAATCACCAAACGAGATCACTGATAAGCAGGGAAAGAGACAAGATAATAATGGAAACCCATGGAACATCTACTGGGCTCTCACTATAGGAACTTTCCCTACACCATTTGATATTCTCATATACGACCAGAGACATAACCATCTCATGGTCCACACCATCAATGATCCTGGCCTCGACACCAAAAAGAACATGGAGTTGTGAATTTATACCCACTTGAACAAGAATTATCCTTCCAGGGATTTACAAGAGAAAGGTACTCTTACTAATGCCATTGCATCTAAATAAGTTCTCTACATAGTTAGCAGAAATAAATTACTTTAGGTATCAATTATTGTGAGAACCTAAAGTACAAATTCAAATAATCTAACTGATTATTACTTTAATAATTTCTACTTCAAGCTTTTTGGATTGGCTCCGACAATTAAAAATTTCAATACACCTTTTAATTTCTAGAGTAAAGCAATATTTCTTCTTTTAACAAACATCTTCCTTGTCAATTGTTTTACAAACAAGGATCAGATTGGAAAGTGCAATCAGCCAGAGGAGTATTAAAGCTTTAGTTGGAACACAACAGTGAAGCAAAATTTTTTTTTTTTTAAATCAAATATCATAGATATTTATATAACATGGTCTCCATTAAGCCATTTGCTTTTAACCGTCATTATTGTAAATGCAAAACAGAAGTTTGAAACCCAAACTCAAACAATTATCCATGAAACTTGTCCAAATTAATGATATCAAAAGTTTTGTTGGCCGCCTCCAATCTTTCCAAAGGCATCCAAACAAGAGGTTCTTGTACCAACATGTCCAAATGAATAAAACAACAATAAAATGATTTCATCTGACTTTGTGACGGTAAGCACAACAAGCCAAGAAGACACCTGTATTTTAATGCAACCACTTCTTTCTTACACGGCACCAAGTCATCGACAATCACAAATTTGTAAAGGATTACAAACCCAGCCCTTTCAGGATTGAAAGTTCATACAGGAAGCCAATAAATTACTTTTTATTTTTACAGGCTTTCTGCTACAGTTGGGCTTTGAGGTTTGAAAGAACAATCCAAAAACTCTACAATCAACAACGGGCCTTAAATAATAATATATAGATGAATCACACCACCATTTCACAGGTTCAAAGCACCTAATAATTCTAACCAATGTGTCGATTCAGTGCAAAACTTGTTCTATACATCAAGTCCACATGGGCACCTAATGGTCATAATAGTTTTCTGGGTAAATAAAAGAACTTGTCACACCTATTAAGAAAGGGTGCCAAGCACCAAAATATATAACTATGCAAAAGAACATTTTTTGTTAGAATGGGCTTGAGAACTCTGTATACTGACAGTCCATTTGGCAACCGTACCAATTATGTAAAAGATTGGAATGAAATCCGGTCAGCCTTCAATTCTTCGTTTAGTTAACAAGGCAGTCATTGCATCCCTTACCCAATCCATTGACTCAAGAAGAAAGTGCATCATAGATGCACACAACTCACGGTTAACCAGATTAGGATACTCCTCTTTGTGAAGACGGCTTTAACCAGCACGACAAGAAACAAATGGAAAAAATAAGAAACCCCTCCTAGTTATGTTTCTCTTACACTCTTCCTTCTGTACAGGTGGAAGATGTGGAAACAAGACAAGTTTTAGAATGCGAGGTATGGTTTAACAAGAGGCATTACTACGAAGCATTGATCCTAGTGTCTACATTTCTAACAACTGTTCTACTAAAGGTTCATTCTTGTAAAAGGCTTCAAAAGCAAGGACCCCAAATGGTTATCTTCTCTAGGGGATGCCAGTGACATTTCAAAATATCAAACCCCTAAAAGAAGACCAAAACGATTACAAAATCAAGTGAACAGTTCCACATGCCCATTCGGTGACAATGAAACTCACCCATCAATGCTATCTTACTGTTATTCATCGCATACAACAACATTGATCAAAGCAAAAACAAATCAATAAACCAAGGGCTGAGACTTCATTCATCCTCAATGATTATGATTATAAGAATTATTGTAAAATGTGCACCATAAACTGAATATAAACAAGCCAATAACACAATGCATCGTATGCTCATCCATTCACCATTTTATGAATGACCGACCACTCGTACAAACATGCACACGGTTGAGATTAACCAAAAAAATAAATCTCATGTAATGGGCCTCAAATAAAGTCTCAATAAATTTCTGTCTTTAGATTGTTGTAAAAATATGAAGGAATAAAACTTTAAATGAGAACCACTTATCTGATGTCAAGCTTCCAATGATCTATTGAAGAAGACTGTAATTAATAATGAATTTGAAGTTGGGTCGTATCATAAGCGATACTGTCATAAAGACAGAATTTGCCCCCAATGGTGTAACTGGATTTTGATGCAAATCTGGCTCCAAGATAAAACAGCTTCTCAGCTTCCCGCATTAAACCTGCACTAGTCTAATGCGCCCCTTCAAGTACTTCGGAGTTGTGCCTAGATCAAATGCAAGACGGTAATGTAATTTCGGCTAAATAACGATGTTTTGGAAAAACATAAGGGGAATACCCTCGGTATGTGCTTACAAAGAAAGAGAGAGTATGAGAGAGAAAAAATCAAGAAAAACTTAGTTCTTCTAACAATTTCTAAGGAATCCTCCTCCTCTATTTATAGAGGAGAACTAGAGGAGAACATGTCTTTTCAAAGCATCCCTTAAGGAAGGATATGTCCCTTTGAACCAACATGTCTTTACAAACAAAAGATGTGTCTTTTGTAATAAAGACATTTTAATGAACTGGGTCAAACGGGTTGAACTATTATTGACCATGTTTAACATGCAAATGAAATTACATGAGTAATTTGAAATATAAGTGTGGGAGTTATAATCTCACTCTATAGATATTCTCAGTATACCATGTAGTTGGTATATAAATTGTTACTTCAGTTAAATCCCATAAACATGAGGGTATTATGAGAATGTGGTTTATTGCATATATGAGGGTCATATATTGAAAAAACCTTCTGTGGTACGTATAGTATTGTTGGAAATATTTATTACATGTGTTTTATTTTGAAATTATAAGATACATAGATAATGATAATGATAATGATGAATATGTGTATTACAGTATTCTCACCTTAAGAATACTCATTTATTTTGAAATTTTGAATATGGTAAAATCCAGAAATGTAGAGGTTTTGTAAAAATACAAATTTTACATGTTACATCACTTCTTATAGAGAGGACGAATGGCAAGTAGAATGGTTAATCTCTATTTGAAAATTTGTTATGATACCATAACAAAATCTAAAAGAGAAACTTAGATTTGGAAACGTCACCTTGGTATTAAGGTGGTTTGTTTGAAAATAAATAATAAATGGTATACTCAGAGTACCTAGAAGGTTGAGTATAGTAAATCCTGGAATTGTGAAGATTTTGTAAGTTAGCGTTTTTGCATGGTAAATCTCTTTGTAAAGAGATAAATAGAGTGAAGTAGAACGATGACTCTCTACTTGGAAAAATGATAATGGAATCTAAAAAAACAAGCCTAGATTTGGAAATGTCACCTTAGTTCAAAAGGTGAGGAACATGGTAGTGATAAGATTCATTGGATCAATAAGATAATACAGTGGCATTGGTTCCACCATGGAAAGATTTTTATGCATATATATAGAAAGCCGGGATAAAAGCCAAATGGTCAAAGATCTCGATGGCAGATATATGGTAAAACTTAAGCCGATTGTGCTACTGTAAGTAGTGGGAATCACATATATGTATCTAAAGACTTGTAAGACATTTATGTCTTAATCGATTGTACATATATCTAGAGAGGCTAGGGAGGTAGCATGCACTTAATAATCAGGTAAATCTAGCTAGTACTTGTACTTAGTCTCTGACCACTAATGTGGTATTCATCTAAAGGAATAAGTACCATAAAGCTTGTGACATAAGTCAAGTGATGGACACCCAATTTATGTGAAGAGGAATTTTCCTGAATTAGGTTAAAAGGATAAAATGAAGTTACTGGATGACTTGATTTAGTACTACTAAAATTGGCTTATTCTGATTAGATGGGAAAATAATACCGCCACAATGAAAATAGGATGAGCTTTAGGCTCTTAATCAAATCGGTTCTCATGAAACGTGGGAGTGTGTTAACTGTGGTGTACACTATGGACTGACTTAAGTGGATGTAAGAGATGAAGACCATCGACTGATCAGAATTTAAAGGCGAATAAAAATTCTCTAAACATCCATGAATTAGAGATAGGAACACGACAAGTATAAAATGTCCATTCAAAATGACAAAATATCATGAATGTCTATTGGTAGGATTTGGATGGTGGGCTAGTCGATTACACTAATGAGGAAAAGGTTCAAAAAGTCTGACTTCACCCGTACTCTGTAGCGTAGTCCATTAGACCTAATGTAGGTTCAAGTCCGAAAGACACTTACAATGATGGGTTCTATTATGTTTAATATGCTTAATTGGATATTTTGAATCTATAGGGGATTGTTGTAAATTTAATGTATTGAATTTCATTTGATTCATAATATTATTTTATTATTTTACAATTAGGTTGAGGACGTATCTCTTCTTAATAGAGACCTTTACAAGAGATGTTGAAGAAGTGTGCCTCTTCCCAATAGGCACCTAAATGACTAATAGGTGTGTATTGGTGACATGTCTAAATGGTCAGTAGACATATTTGTTTGTAAAGACATGATGTTTGGATACACTCTTTGGAGAGAACCATTGGTGGTATATATTATTCTCCTATATATAGAGAGAAGGTTTAACCCATTCATTACAAGAAGATATAATTTGGTTTTGACAATCCCTTTAGTGTTAATTTAACTTACATATTGAGCATAATTTTTTGAATCTCTGAGTAAACCATGAAAGTAAGTGCAACACATTTCAATTTTCTGAGGGTTGTTTTATCTTGAAAATCGATTCGTATAGAACCCAGTTTGCACCATAGGCGGCGATTACGATTTTAAGGAGAGTAGCTTTAATTAGGACTCAACCCTACCGTTCATTCAATGCATGTGGTACATCAATTTAATGGTGATTTTAATGCTTATTTTGGTGAGTTCATTGATGTTTTGGTGCCTATTTTGGTGAATTCTTTGAGTTAATTATCTACATTTCTATATCTCATGTTCAACTTATGTTATGTCTAAGATGATGCTTGTGATGCATATTTTACAAGATGATCCCATGGGTTTTTATTTGGAGACAAACAGAGAGAAATTAATGATAATCACCGAAGTGCAAGCTATGATGAAGAGTTTGCTTCTCAGAGCTTCAACAGCTTCTCTTGTGCCATGCTTGCAGTGATGATCGCCGAAGTCGCCAAAGAATTCACACAGGAGTCATCCCAAGTCTGACATCATAACATAGAAGAAGAGCTTGAGAGCCTCCTATTCACTATCGCAAAGCTTAAACAATCAACCTCCTACAACTCTAAAGAGCAATTACCACAAGAACAAGAAAATGATGATGATGATGATGATTGTGAATTCATATTCGTCAGTATAGGTCCCGAGTTCTCATCGATTTCTACCGATGGAATCTTGTACAATGACCGGATTCAGTCGATGTTTCCCCATTTTCAATTGGGATCTTCTCCTTCCCATTGACTACTAGGTCATGAGTTCAACTCTTCTTCAAGTCTAACCATCTCCATAGGAAGAAAATTTGGTGACTTTTGAGATGATGGAAAATTTAACTGGTTGAACCTTCTATCCACCCAATGACAACCAAGCATCGAGAAAAAACAGGAAGAAAAGAAAATCTAATAAAAAAAATTTCTTTTCTTTGCTTTTCTTTACATCCAAATACAGCCTAAATGAATTGATTCTTTGGAATCATATATCTTTTTCAGCTTTAAGGATTAAGGTTGGGAAAAAAAAAAAAAAGAGAATGCAATACCAATCAGATCATGTCGTGCCACACTCATTCAGAACATTTAATATTGAAAAACTGATTAAGGACGGGTTGAATGACCAGCATTTTTGGTATCCTACAAATCAAATTCGGGAGATGTTGGGGGCTACCATTTTGCATACTGGGCACTTCATATGCCATCCCAAGCATTCGTTTGGATGCCATTTGATTGCAAGAAAAGAGGAGGGAAATGAAATTTATATTACAATGAAAAAGAAAATCATAATTATTCCTTAACATAGAAGTATGATTTACTGAAATTTGTATTGTACTAAAGTATAATATAATCTTTATTTTACTTTTTAAATAAAAGAAAATTGATTGCACTGTAAATTAAAATTTAATAATCAACTTCAAGTAAAAACCTTTTTGTATAGTTATAAAATTTTCTAAACAAATAATATTTTCTATGAAATTTTTTTCCCTTTTTAATACTTTCCTTTGCCTTTGCCTTTTACAATGAGATAAATAAGAAAGAATCTTATTTTATAAGACATTTTTTTTCTTTTTAACATTTCACATGGAAGCAAATGAAGTTAAGGAGTAACAAATTGATGTTATGATAGCACTGCCGAACTGAACTGGCTTTCTTGTTTCACGGACTCTATCTAAGTCGTCTAACAGTTATGTATTCTATACGAACTCTAAGTCATATGACAGTTTTGTATTCTATAATTGTGATATATGTATTAATCCGTCCATAAACACGTCACAATCTAATAAATTAATTCATTTCTACCTCCAAAAAAAATTTTAATAAATTAATTCGTTTCAACCCCCAAAAAAAATTTCATAGGATATCCAATCGGTATTAATGTGCATGTAAATCTCGTTTATGGATATGTATATGTGTATATAACTCGGCGTGAGCTAAAGATTTTGGATGATATAACTCTAATGAATACAAGGTTTAACGTATCGGTGGCGGACACATTATCGGCCAATGCCAAAACCAATCCAATACTAAGTCGGATCAATGGGTATCAATGGGTTTCGGACATATGGCTGATTTCATCCAAAAATAATATAAAAAATACAAAAAAAAAAAAAAAGGGGTATCGGCCAAAGCCATAACCGTACGTCCAATCCAATTACTAAAACTAAATTGTATATTGACGCGAGTGCACACAGAGGAATTATATTTTAAAGACAGCAAGGTCCTGAACAAAACTGAAACCACTCACGGTGGGGGAACACAAACTCCCTGGATTTCAAGAGTTTCAACAAGTCATCTCAACTAGGACCAAGATTGCAACTCTACAATGACCATTAACTAGAAAATACTAACCAAGCTATCTCTTTATCAAAACTGTATACCATTACTACATACTAAGTTTGCCAAACAACAAGCCGAAGGACAATTGAGCCCACTAATTTAAAAATACTCCATAAAAAATTATGTAGTCTAATGTCTCAAAAACACTTGTCTAACAAAAGTAAGAGATAAACCAATAAATGAAAGGTTTCAAATCAAATAACAAAATTTCAGAAAGTGCAAGATCCCATCTCATTACATAAACAAGTTGGGTTTTGTTGCCTTGTATGTCGTCTTGAGCTTCCTGGATGGCGGCCTAACCTTCTTGAACATCAAGGGGAATTTGATTTTGGCGTTGTGGAACTGCTTTGTATTATCTCTCTTGCAAAGACTGGCTGGGACAGTAGCCGTTTTGATTATCTGTATGCATGGCTGCCTTACCCTGTGGCGAGAAGCCATCTCAGTGTACATCTGCTCAACACCACCATTAAGGGTGGTGTCTCGGAATTCCTTATACATGTTATGATACCCAGTCCTGCTTTGGTACCGCAACCAAATTCCAAAATTCTTGACCTTGGTTGGGAATTTCTCAAAAATCTGCAGTTGGAAACAAATAAGAAGCAAAATAACAACTTAAGACTGAAAACAGTATCTGAGAAAATGCATTCCAAAGAAAATTAGGATCATTGTGAAATCCACATCACCCGGTATTGGAAACAGGGAAAACGAAAACAAAAGGAAGATGTATGTTACGATATGTAAGTCTAGTCTCACCCAGTATATCACCAACAAGGCAACAAAGGCAACATCCACTTTAAGTTTTATACACACACATCCATCCCACCATGTGAATCTATGTAACTTATGTAGTCAGGGCAAATAGTATCTTGTCATACTCGTCACTTTAGGACTGTGGCTTTCGCAATGTACACAAAACCAAGATATAATAGAAGAACAGCATGCAACAGACAAAATTGTGAAGTACTGCAATTGAATGGCATCCCCAGAAGCCATAATTGTCATACTTCCAAAATCTGCCTAGGAACACATTTTGATTCATGCCAATTACTTGAATGCTAGGATATATGGTAGACTAGGTCTGATGGAGGTTAGAACAGTATCAATTGGACACAGATGGCAGAAACCTGCAAGCATACAAGATAAAACATTCCATCCCCATGTAATGATACTTGGATTATCAATTTCCGTGAAAGATCCAAAATTGAATATCATGAAAAAATCCAAAAAATCATCTTGAAAATATATTGTTGAAAATAAATTCAAATGAACTGCATTGCAAAAACGTTGATTTCCCCCTTTCATAAGATCCAATGATCTTCTGTCGGAAAATAAAAAAGGGAAAAAATGTGCGGAAAAGACATGTAAAAATACTAAAAAACAGAAGTTTGAAGGGGGGTGCAAGTTTGGCTCAGTTAACCCAAACCCATCCTAGTTCGCACTGAACCCAGGACAGGACCTAGCCCACCCTGAGCCCTGATAGGGCCAGGCTTGGGATCAGTTTTCTTCAGACCCTGACAGGATCAGGCCGGGTTTGGGTTGAAGCCTAGTGCTAAACACTGCCCGGCCCAACCCTGTATACATAACCCTAACCCAGGTCCCTAAATTATAACCTAAGTCCCTCATTTCTAAATGCCAAGTCATAATCCCTCACCTCGCCAAACGAAGTCAAAAAGACAGAAACCCCAACATTGATTCCTCACTTCTCAGATCCCTAATAGGCTAACACTAATTACTCACTTCACGCTGCCTGCTTGAAGTCAGATCCAAGGTTTAAAATCCCGGGTTTCGGAGGAGTCTCGGCCTCCTCCGAAACCGAGATCTCGGCGAGATCTCGCCGAGACAGTGTATTTTGTCCGTTAGACTGTCTCGGTGGCCAAAATGCATTTTTTAGGTCTCCAACTTCAGGGGAACCTCATTTTTACATACATAAACACATTTGGAGTATAAAATTGTAAAAATAATGATTCTTTGTGGTTGTTTGGGTTTACACCCATGTTTTGACAGTCAACGCTGAAATCTGTTATAAATTTAGGTTAATATTAGCTATTATATTCAATCAAATATGACAAATGAGACAATAACATAATGCATTAGGGGAAAGAGAAACAAAATAACACTTCATTATAAATCATTACATCATAGTTCAAATATTCAATATTGAATGATCCCATAGTCCCCCTGTGCCCATAGTCCACAATTCCACAATCCTCATCCAGATACAATGTCTAGTAATACGTAGAGTGCGTGGATGATCCATCCTACTATCATCATATATCTGGGAAAGTTGTCGACGCAAATTGTCTTCCAATTGAGCAACATAATCTTCCCATGACATTCTTGATGCAAAGTAGTTCTGGTAGTCTTGCACATGATTCATAAATATAACATCAGTAGCTGTCCGAAGGATACCTATCTTTGGGAAGAATGGAAAAACTTCTAAAGTAGCACTCTGGTGCGTAGACTCTTGTGGAAGTACTGATGGAACGGAATAGAAGTTGGTTGACCACTCTGAAGTTACAGCAATCCCCGCAGTCTGAAGCACCACCCGTTGCAGGTTAAAAGTCCAAACAAAGAAAGAATGGAGGAAGAAATGAAAAAACCATGAAAAAACTAAGAAAAAAGAGGAAGGAGCAATCTCCACCGAGAACAGCCCTTCTCTCTTTTATAAAAGAGAAAAAAAAAAGAAGCAAAAAGCATGTTCTCGCCGAGATCTCGATCTTGCCGAGATCTCGGCGAGATTAACCGAGAATAACCGAGATCTCGCCGAGTCGCCGAGATCTCGGAGAGAACATGTAAATGCCGAGACGAAAAGGGTTATCGACCCTATTTTCGTCTCGGTTAGTTGCAAAATTGGCGAAATCGGCGAGATCTCGCCGAGATTTTATTCCATGGTCAGATCTCACTTCTCAGATCCCTTCTGATTCCTCCTCTTACTCGTCCTCACTTCGACTCTGTTTCATCAACTATGTGAAACCCGGTGGCAAACTTACATAAAAGGATTTATTCCGCAAGGAATCTAGGTAGAGTCTCAGTCTAGTGATATAATCCATTGATTGTCCATTGTCCATCAGAATCTGGGCAGCACCATTGCATATATTTTCTCATTTCTTTGGTAATTAAGGGGTTATATGAAGTTCACTTCTTCCTGGAAAATAGCATACCTATAATTACCTATACTTCTGTTCAACCTTTCAGGCAGGCCATACGTGTATAGGGTAATATCATCCCCTTTCAGTTTGGTTTTCTTTTCTTCCTTTTGAATTGAATTTCTGGTCAAGCAGCCTTTCAAAGGTGTCAAATGTGAAGTAGTTTTAAATATTAATGATTACAGAGAGCATAGGATTATGTATTATTAAAATGGACAAATAGATAGGATCACATCTTTGGGGTCAATAATAGAAAACTTAGAGAAAAGATTATGGGTTAGGAATTCTATTATAAACCTACAACTTTAAGTTTGAAACCTGAATCCACTTTTCTTGATCCTCCAGTTGACAATACTTAATGCTTTGAGCTGACTAGGACAAGTGTTTACTGTGATGTGGTCTTTAGTGTGATGTCTTCTTCTGGAAAGAGGATTGCAAAATAGGGTCAGCAACCTTGTTCGAGGGAAGGATTGGAAAAGAAGGTTAGCAAGGTCCAGCCCAACCCTAAGTTGGGGTCAATCAGGGCCAACCCAACCCAGCCCAGCCCAGCCCAGCCCAACCCAATCAGGGTAGGGCTGGGTTTAGATTATTAGGCCCCAAGTCAGGGCACGGTGAGCCTGGGCTAAGCTAAAGAAATCCAGGGTTGGGCTGGGGTTTTAAAAGCCCTGCCCAACCCAGCCTTGTTGCAGCCTAGTTTGAGGTATTACCAACACAATAATTTGGGTTAAAAAAAAAATCAACGTTGAAGAAAAAACAAAGTATCTTTAGTACAAGGTAATTTCCCACGTATCTTTAACGACAATTTGCATGTTTATAAGAGAGAATTTTTAGCCAAGAAATGGGAGAAATTATCCCTTTTTCTGCTTATTGGATTGATTAATCTATTTTTGTATTAATGATTTAGGGCAGTTCCCTGAATCCAACATGATGAGAACATGTAAAACCTTGAGACTGCCACATCAGTCTAGGCTGGGTGAAATTGAGTACTCACACATACATTTTTTCAATGTGAGACCCATTGGATCAGCCAAAGCAAAACCTCAACAGCAGCAAATGCTGCCTGACAAATTGCTCCCTTTAGCAACCAAGGACGAAACCTAAACAAAATCATTGGAAAACCAATTGGGCATTCTCCATAAAACCCCTGTCAATATATTGTTATATATCTAGGCTTAGTTGTATGTGTTCTCTAATAGCAATCAGCACGGAAACAAAGCGAGTGTCATCATTATCCATTGAAGGGACAAAACTCAAGCTTCAACCATGTTTTGTTGTTCAATCATCGCCACTAAATCACATTCATTGAGTAACAAAAAACAATAGAATAACATCCATGGAGACACGGCTCCCAGTAAAGCATGATAATGAAGCGTTCCAAAATCCAAATTCAAGTGACCTACAAGCTCCAAGCAATAGTTGCGTAATGGTAGGGGTGGAGGTAGGCATTTACCTCGTTAATGGCAAGGACTTGTCCGTTGCTCTTCTTGACCTTCTTGAGCTTCCTCAAGAAATACCTACATGGTAGGACAATAAGAAAAGAATGATCGACACAATTAATGACGAGTTTCAAAAATTATAACACCAAACAAACAACCAGACTTCCTCGTAGCAGCGCAATCCAATTTTCATAAATAAGGCTACGTCTTTAAAATGTAGCTTACCAGAACTTCGATTTGGCACGAACCTCGTTCGTTGCCCATAATTTCATCCTATAGATCTTCGGATGCTCATCTGACTCGGTAGGGAGAGCCCTCCCCACCACTTGATACTGATGAAACTGGACGAAAACAAAAATTAATGTACGTAACAGTATTTCAGAGAAATCAAATGAAGTCAAGGGGTTCGATTCTCCTGAGAGCTGAAGCAAATCATAACTCAATGACTTCAAGCATTACTTAGATCTTGAAAATCTTCAAAGAAACGATTAACATTAAGCGATACACCAACATGTCAGATACTAATGAGATGCTCACCCTGTAATTCACCATTGTTGCTACAGCCGTGAAGACCGAGAAGCTTGTGAAACTACCGTGAGTCCTCTCCGAACTCCCGACGAAAGAATTACAGAGAGATCGCTTTGTTCTATACGTCGGGCTCGCGAAGAAGCCCTAATGTGGAGAAGAATGGTGATACCACGATTTAGGATTCACCTTAGACGGTCCTTATGTATTCGAAGGAAATTTTATTCTGATGGGATTCACTGGAAGAATGATTCCAAATCAACGTTCTAGAATAAAGGGCTCCACCTGTCTATCTTTTTTTTTTCGGGGAGGGGGTAAATTACCCATCTAATTAAATCATCGTAAATTACTTAGATCACCCAAAATTTGGTTTTGATTTATCAAATTACCACTTTATCTCTAGTTGAAAAAGATTCCTGTCCAGGACTCCAGGGGGTCAACAGGCCGGGCCAAGTTGGTTGCGGATGTCGTAGGGGCAGTCCGAAACTTATTCAATAAGGGATTTCGGTCTCAGGCTGGGGTGGGTTGCACTGTACAAGTTAATTAATGGGTTGGTTAGGTGTTGATTTGTTATTGGATTGGCTTAATAGACTTCTATCGGTCCATTATTGTTCGATTTCAGTTTACCATATAGATATGTAATATAAAAGTTGGATTAATGGGCTCTATCGAACCATTATCGTGCTAGTTCAGTTTTGTTGTTAGTTTGCTACATGCATATTTAATAAAATGTTGGCTTAATGGACTCTTATTAGTCTATTATCGGACTGTTTGGTTTTAGTCTTATTGGACTAATTTGGTTCGGACTTGTCATTTGGTCCGGTCCGATTTTTATTTTTCATCGAACTCTAAAAATACAGTCAAAATCCTATCCAATAAGTTTAGGTTTGATCCGATAAGATCAGATTGGTTCAGTTTCAGTTTT
>CM053275.1:19245911-19268843 GCA_028583415.1 Protea cynaroides
GCATTAGTGAGACAAAGAACCATTGCCATTAATTAAATTATCTATAACAAAAAATGTCCAAAAAAATTAAATCATATGTACTACACAGGTATTACAATTCTTTATCTTTTGGACTTGTTTTGGCTGAGTCCAATTCGTCTCCAATTATTAGAGTCTCTAATCGCTAATCCAGTAGTTGGTGTTAATTGGATGCGTCTACCAATACATCGGTAGGTGCGCCTAATTAACTTCAACAGCTAGATCAACGATTGGAGACTCCAATAATTGAAGACGATAGTAACCCTGTTTTGGCTATCATCATGCGGATAGAGTTCATATCCAGCCCGTTCGGTTCATCCAGCCCTGATCAGACGAGTTAGGATCACATGACGTGCGGATGAACTAGATGGGTTGGAGACGATCTGTACGGTCATTATGCTCACATCATTAACTAAGGTATCAAAAAAGAACCAGAACTCACCATTTAAAACTGACTTGAATCCATTAATTGGTTCGGTTTTAATTTTAGAGATTAACTCTTGCTTTGATTTGTGTTAAAATTAAGAGAATCGTCGGTTTGGAACCGACGAGAAATCTACTAAACCAAATATTCAAACCGTAAAATAGAAAAACTGATGAAACATAACCGAAAGGAAAATACAGTTAGATTTTAGAGTAGTGAGTAATCCATGCAACATTTTTTTTAATGGAAACTGTTAAGTAATGGAATTTTTTTTTATTTGACTATATTTTTAGTTGGGTAATTTACACCATAGGTACTCAATATTTTGAGAAATCATACTAGAGGTACCTTATGTTTCAAAAATCATATCAAAGGTTCCTCTTCTCATATTTTCAACATTAACCCTATATAACATTGGCATCCTCCAAGGTAACCATTAGATCTACCTCAATTTTTCAGGAACTGATAGTTTCTTATTGAACTACCTTTAGTTGGTGCCTAATCATTAATACACACATCGAGAAAATAGTAAGTTGGGGTGTGGAGTTTTCACCAGAGGTGTGTACCATAATCAAGATTTGTGACTTGGTGATGAGTAACTGCCGATGAGGAAAGGTCGCAGGAGAGGGGGTGGGCAATTGAGACAGCGATGGACACATGGGAATCTGAGTGATGAGTCGTTGTGGCAATGAGATGGTAAGAGCGTGAACCAAAAGACCAAGAAAGTTATGCTAAACAGGAGTAAATTTGAAAGTACAAAAATAAAAGGTACCTCAAATGTACTATTTTTGAAACGTTAGGTACCTCTGGTATAATTTCTCAAACCGTCAGGTACCTCTAGTATGATTTTTGAAAAGTGAAGTACCTCTGGTATAATTTCTGAAACGTCAAGTACCTCTAGTGTAATTTACCCTTTTTAGTTTGATAAGATTATTTTTTATTTATTTTTATTTTTCAAAACAAATAAAATAATATTTATTTCACATAAAAATTCATTGTATTTTTTTGGCAAAGGATCATTTTGTCTAAATCGGAACCAATTACCAACTGCATACACTACCGATCTACCGATCTCCCCCTACCAATTGTATACACGAACTGGCACTAAAACAAAACTGAAAGCCAATCCATATAACCATCAAATAGGACCTAATTAAGCCATACTGGTTTCTATTCAGTTCTAGTTTTGAAACTAAAAGAATTGATTCCTATTTAATTTGGTTTTGGTTTTTACTAAGGATATGAATCTTAAAGAGTTATAGTTCCATTTGTTTTGACGTGTAATTCATTGAAGTTTTTATAGGGTTGCAATGGGTTGGGCCGGGTTTTTCAAAACCCTAACCCCAACCCTGACTATTTTTCTTTTACCGAAAAAAAAAAACCTGATTATTGAAACTTAACCCTAACCCTGTCTAACCCTGCCAGGGTCAGAAAATGTCTGACCCTGGCAAGGTTGGGCCTAACCCTAACCTACTCTGATTGACCCTGACAAGGCCGGACTAACCCTGATTCAGGGTCAGATTGACCCTAATATTAACCCTGATTGACCTTAAACATTAAATGACAGTCAATACCTCTATATTCACTAGGTTTGAAATCATCTTGCAAAACTGATTGTAGGGCAGAAATGGCAGTCTACACATATAAAATGACAGTGAAATGCTTTAGTAGATGGTCACAAAAGTGGAAGAATAAAAAATAGGACGAACAATAGGAATCATAATTTAGAATAAAAACCAGAAATCGATTGACTTTAAGGGTTTTAAAACAAAACCTGAGGTAGCAACCTAAACTAGAAAACCAGATTACATAACATAAGTTAATTAGGGCCAGCACAACATCAAAATCAGTAAAGCAAAACAAGACCAATCAGTAATCCAGTAAACAAGAAAGGGAGAAAAACTTGCACCCGCGTGATAGGAAAAGTTCTGAAAACGGATAGAAAATCAATGGAGAAAGTAAGAATAGAGATAAACCAAGCAAGATTATAAAAGAAGATTGTAAGAAAAATGAACGACAAAGTCGAATCAAACAGAAAACAAAGAGACAAACCCTTTGACACGAGTCAATCTTCAATAATTGAAGAAAGCAAGAAAAGAACAAGCCATCCAAGCCATCTTTTAAACCCAAAAAATGGAAGGAAATCGATTAAATAAAATAGATAAAGAACAAAAGAAGATCGAGATAGGTACATTACCAATTTTTACAAATGTTTCTCAAATCTCACTGTGTCTCTTTGTGAGATAAAGAAGCTTGGTTTCAAGAGATGAAGAAGGGGAACAAGGACTTTGGTGCGATGAGAGTCATGAGAGAGAGTCGAGAGTCAAGGGAGTCGGAGAGATTAAGGGACTGAGAGTCTGGGAGGCATTGTCGACTCTCAGTCTGGGAGGCGTCGTTTAGGGTTTGGTTTTAGAGATAGATTGAGAGAAGAGGTGAGACCATGAGACTTGAGAGTCGACTTAGTTTTAGCTTTAGGGTTTGGTTTATATATATATATATAGGGTCAGGCCGGGCTGGGCGAGGGATCAACCTTGACCTAGCCCAACCCTGCAAGGGTTCATAAAAAATTAAGCCCTAACCCAGCCCTGTCAGGGTTCGAGTCGGGTTCAACCTTACTAGGGTTCAAGGTGGGCTTAGGCAGGTTCGGATCATCAGGGTAAAACTTGCACCCCTAGTTTTTACCAAAAAAAAAAAAAAATAGTTCGAAGTAAAACAAAGATGATCAAAGTTTAAATGGAAAAGATTCTCACAACACACCACTGTAGATTTTACAACATCTCATGTAACCATAACAAAAACCAAACGGACATGTTTCGGTCAGGACCAAACCAATCCTATTCAATTTAGTCGATGTGCACAGTACAATCCACCCCAATCCGAATTCTTAATGGATATGTTTCAATCAGGGCCTATAAAGCCCGACACTGATTCAGTACGGACTGACCCGTTGACACCCCTAGACTCATAAGGTTTTTTTTTTTTTTGTTGTCATGGACCTAGGCTTCCTTTTTTTTTTTTTTTTTAAATGCTCAATACTAGCATGTAATTAGAAAACAATCCAATACATTAATTTTAGGAAAAAGTTTTTCTGGTTTGCGAACTAGCTAAGGGACTCCATGGTATGGAATCATTCACCCTCGAAAACACATAAGACCTCACCCCTCGTGTATATGAAGTTTCGTCCTTGCCTCTCTCCCATCTATCCACCCTTGGATTTCTTAATCGTGGTCGATTTTGATTCTAGTATGTCCCACTGATTCTAAGGTGTCTCAAACCAATTTTTGTGACTCAAATGGAAATCAACAGTGCTAAACAAGGTTTTAATCTTCTTTAACCTGGCCAAATGTGCGGTTTGATTAAAGATACCATCCATTGGTATTAAGAGTGTCAATTTTGGGATTGAATAGGTAGCACAGACCGATCCGGTCTGAATTAACCCAAAACCGACCTGGACCAAGCTGTTATTGGACATATTTTCAGTTGAGGTATGGCATATCCTACTGGTCCTGATCCAATTCAGACTGGTCCGAAATCAGCCCAAAAAATAGATCAATGAGCTTAAACGCGATAATGGCCTAGACCAAACCAATTTAGACTAAATATTAAACCCTAGCTTCACTACTTCAGCCTTCTAGATGGCCTTAATGAGTTACCTACCAGGCTTTCAACCCGAACCGGCCTGAACTAGTCCGATAGCAACCTAATAAGCTAAGCGGGGTAACAACCCGAAAATTGAACCAGCCTATTAGTTGATATGCACAATGCAGCCCACCTAGCCCGAAACTCTTAATGGATATGTTTCGGTCAAGCCCTATAAGCCCGATACCGATTTGGCCTGGACCAAAACCAGCCTAGCCCGGCCCGTTGACACCCTTAATTGGTATGGTATGAAGAACCTTCATGCCACAATCCTCGCCCGATTTATCCCAGTTTTTCCACCTTTTCTCTTTCGATTTGTGGCTGAAACTCGGAAGGGCCTTGACGTTATGAAAGAGACATGTTCCCCCCAAGGGAGGACTTTTACTAGGAGTCCATTGCCCACTCCCCACTAGTTCATATGAATTTGGTGACTATTGGTATGTCTAGTTGGGCGACGACTGTTAGGTCACCTATGCCTTTTGTATATAGAGGACTATGCTCGCTTATAGGCTCATTCATCAATTTACTCCCTAGGGATGGATACGACTGAATGATGAGAGTGAATTGTCGTAGATTTGGAGAGCTATGTACTCTTTTTAAGTCAAGACCGATGAGGATTATCCGCCTAGTGAAATGCTTATGACGCCTCGCTAAAGAAAACCAAAGTTCCACTCCAACCAAGGAAAGAGATAGATCACATCTTGGCTTGGCCTAGGGCTAAAGTTAAATCGATTGCCTCTTGTCTCTATCTCAGACGTCGAAACATTTGGTCCTAGGTAGGGTCATAGGTAGAGGGCAAGTGGAGGTCAAGTGCAAGATTAACACCTAGATTAGTCTAGTCCAGTCAGCCAGTTTTGGAATCAGAGTACCATTGATTCACGCTTTCAATCCATTGATTGAACTAAACTAATCATCCAGTTCCGATCACATATGTGGCAGCATATTAATAGTAAATTGGGACGTTTGTAGTTGGCTTGAATTTTCCCTGTGGGTCGATTCGCATTACAAATCAATGCCTTGGAGTTTCATCCTAGCGCCGAGTATTGTTGTGTTGGGAAGCTCCCCATAAAGAGTAAGATCAAGGTTTGGAAGCGGGATTTCGGATGAGCTTCTCCTAATTATGTTTGGTAATAGAATAGGTTAGTTGGCTTACTTCTTAGGATAAGTTGTTAAGCAAGCGTTAGTATTGGCATGAAGTTAGCGATTCCCTTGTTGCTATGGAGGTTGTTCTAATTCTTTTACAGTGTCTTGCTTGTGTCATTGATAAAGTCAATCGAGCCTAACCAAAGTGTCACAACATAATCCAAAAGTTGCCTTTGTGAATGTTACTAAAGACTAGGGTGAGAAGAATTCAGTAGAGGCTCAAAGAGGGGCTTACTGAGCGAGGCGAAGGCAACTTGCCTGCAACACATTCTAGTGGTATTCTGATCTTGTGAACCATGCGACACATTCTGTGGCAGTTGAGAGGGGGGGGTTCTCACTTTACCTTCCTTGTTACTGTTAAGTGTTGGCTTGACAGTCTGGAATTTCCGTTATCGTATATTTGAATATCAGGGGTCTTCTGGTTAGTGCGAAACTGCGAATGCCGGGAAAATCAACGAGAAGGTCAGAAGAAAAGCTCCGAGTTTCCTTTCTATATGTTCTCCATTCGTAATCGTGTAATCTTCTGACTAAATACCCTACGACTCCGAAGGTTCGCTTTCCCACTTTTTGCTAAAAGAAAAAGAAATCTGTCGTGGCAGTCTCCTGATCAATACTTCGCCATGCTTGAAGACCTTAGAGTTTTAAATCCGCAGTAAGTTTTCTCTGAACTTCGAGTTCATTAGTTGAGAAAGCATTCCTAAAGCCTTTTGATCTGATTTCTTCAGAAAAATAGATAGTTACGTATATGGTTTCATTCGATTCCGTCCATATTTAGTTATTGTTTTAAAAAAAATCTTTTTGCTGTTGGTTGGCAAAATATATTATGTACTTCGCCTTTTTTGAATCGAATTCATTAAGAATTTAGCTCTTTTGTTTTTGTTATTTCTTAGATATTTGTGTTTTTGTCAAAACTAGTTTTCTTACAATTCATCAACCATATTTGTGACTGAAAATGGAACTTCTATTTGTTTGGTGTGGTATCAGCTTTATAAGTTTGTAATCATGTCAAGAAAGATCTTTATTTATTGATGGTGAGATGAACAGCTCTAATAATGATGGGGCGCATTATGGTTTCGATTTGTTTGTTATAGGCGGCGGCAGTGGTGGTGTCCGTGCCGCTTGATTTTCAGCTGGATTTGAAGCTAAGGTATCTTCAGAAAATTGACAAATTAAATTAAATGGAAAAGCTACAGAGACAGGCCAAAGAAGAAAAGTAAAGATATAAGCAGGAAAAAAAGGACTTCGGTTTTCTTTTGTATGTCATGTATTTACTGCTAATACTGAATGACTTGATTGCCATTGTTACACTTAAATTGCGTCATTATGTTTAGTTGAATCGGATGGCCACTGATTTATGTGATTGAACACTTTTGACCAATCATTCATCTTTGTACTCCTATTTCTTACTAAACGGATTTCTTAATCTCATTTCCTTTTCACATTTTGTTGGAGACACTCATGGATGAAATAGTTGTCTCTTAAAATTTAAATTTCCTTTTAACAGTCATTGATATCTCATAATTTTATTGCACCCAACACAAAATAAATAATTAAATTCATACTTTTATATTTATGGATCTTTTTTTTCTTTTTTGGTTGGGGTGGGGGGTGGGGGCAGAATTTGGTAAAGTTCATTTAGTTTAACGGCCATTCTATGCTTTGGTACTAGTGGCAGCTTCACTTTCAATCCCCCATTAACCATTTTGGAAATTGTGTTGTACGTAAGGTTGCAATTTGTGAGCTACCTACCATTTCACTCGGTTAGTTCTGAAGTTCTCGGAGGATTTGGAGGAATGTAAGTTTGTAAACTGAATCTTGACTGCTGGCCATTACACTTTCATCACCCGTCCCCTCTCCCCCCTTCCCCAAAGAAAGAAAAAGAAAAGAAAAGAAAAGAAAGAGCCCAGGAATTGTTGTAAGCAAACTAAAAGCCCAGGCCATCCTTGTCTTGCTTATTCAACTTATGAAAGACAGCGACGGTTGTGGGTCACTGGTTGTGCTTGCGTTTGCTCTATGTATTTCATTATATTATGTGGTATATACAGAGCATATTGGTAGATTAAACCTTGCATGTTTAAATGACATGCCACACCTTTGGTGCCATAGGTGTGTTATTCGTGGTGGTGTGCCTAAGAAGATATTGGTGTATGGATAGCATCTTAAGTGGTGAACTTGAGGTGAATATTTTAGTGAAGATATTGGTTTATTGAGCATATTCAACCACATATTTTATGTTATACTGCAGCTTTTTATGTGATAACTGTTTTATGATGTTGAATTAGTGGGAGAACTTTGTCCCCCCTCCCTCTATTATGATCTCATATTAGTCTTATTTGGTGTGGGATGATATGGTCTTGGCTTCCCTCACCTTACAAGCTGGTTTTAAGGTCGAGTTCTCCCAAGGTTCGTGTCAGTGGTATCAGGGCAGCCGTTCCTCGGATTCTACCCTCGATATGGAAGGGACGACTTGGTGCCAAAGTGGAGCCATCGAGAAAGGGTTACCTGCCACCAGCTAAAGACCTGGGAGCAAGGTGGAACGGCTTGAAAAGGGCTACCTAATCCGGAGTGGGCCACCGTGGACGTCCGTTAGGAAACGTGGTGGATTGTTATAATCCCATATTAGCTTTATGGGGGGAGGGGGGGTTAATCCCGCATTAGTCCCGTAAGGGATTTGATGTGGGTTGATATGGTCTTGGATTCCCTCACCTTACAAGCCGGTTTTAGGGGAGATTTCTCCCAAGGTTCGTATGATCCTCTTAATGGGTTAATCTGTAAGTGATATATCATGTTTCAGATTTATTCGTATGGTTGTTTGAACATTTGAGTGAATTCAAGTGCCATCTTCTCCCTCCTTTTTGAGTGAATTCAAGTACCATCGATTCTCTCTCCTTTTTATTTTCTTTTTCTATTTCAAATCGTTTGGAGTAGAAGAGCTTGTTATGGTCAGTTTTACATTTGTAGGTGAATGCCCAAAGAAGCCAGGACTGTAGCAGGTTCTCTCACATTAAAAGTCAGGATCAGATAGGGGTCTTGGGCTTGGAACCAGGCCCAAAGAAGCCTGAAGGCTGGGCCCAGCCTGCCTAAGATTCACATGCCTTCTGCTCCTTGCTTTATTAATTTCCTTTCTTTTGTTTATGAGATAGCTTACCTAATAATATTTATGCGAGAACTCATTTGGGTAACCAACATGGCATAATATTAGAACAAATTCACTTAGGGATGGCAATAGGGCCAGATTAGGTTAGAGTCTGCCATAGCCACCCAGGAATCCTGCCACACCCTGGCTGCACCTCAACCTGCAAGCAAAGGCCCAACACAATTTCCAATCACAATCCATATGCCAGTTATTAAAGAACAGGTGGTTTAGGATTAAGAAACAATTTTGTCCATTTACATGGATTATGGAAGGTGTGAAACTCGTGCATTTATTCAAGATTGAAGTTGCACAGTGAGCCAGTAATCCTGAAGTTGCACAGTGAGCATAATTGGACATTACCCAAAAAAAAGTTTAATTGACAAAAACCCTGTTTGATCATTTCTATGTAGTCCTCATTGTGTACCATAGCAGTGGCCTTGTAATCTTTGTATGGAGAGTTTTTTTTTTTTTGGGTAAGTTGTATGGAGAGTTCATCCTCTACAGTTCTTCCATTATAAACATCTTACTTCATATTTCCCATTAAAAAAAGAAGAAAATAAATGTATATTAAAAAAAAAAAAAAGTTAACATGAAAGTTCAAAATCTTGGGTGGGGCAAAATGATGACAGTTAAAACAAAAAATCCCTTAAATTGGTTGAATGATTATTCTAGTAGATGTGCTAGAAAATGCATGCTTTGTGGAAAATGTATAATGACAGGTCTTACTGAAATTCCCAGACCAATATGTATGCAATTGGATCAAGAAGAAAATAAATTTATATTTAAAAAAAAAAAAGTTAATATGAAAGTTCAAACTCTAGGGTGGGGCAAAATGATGACTATTAAAAATAAAAAAAATCCCTAAAATCGGTTGAATGATTATTCTAGTAGACATGTTAGAAAATGCATGCTGTGCGGAAAATGTTTAATGACAAGTCTTACTGAAATTCCCAAACCAGTTTGTACGCAATTGGATCAACTCGATCAGGTGCCAAATGGAGGATGTAATGGGATATCTCTAACCAACCTTCATTGCTGTTACCTGTCTTAAGTGCTGTCGTTATGTGAAGCACTACATCTTTAGTCACTGGAATTATTAGATGTACATTAAAGGTGGATGGAATCTGATTTAACTCCATCGGATTATGATTGATTATATGAATTGGTTTATGTGGTTTAGCATGCTTCCCTGAATGCTTATGGGGGTTTTCATTTTGTAGCAGGATGAAAGAAGTTATGAATGGGAACTGAACGAGAAGGTTGATTTCAACTGGAAAAAACTCTTGCAGAAGGTCAGTGTACGTAAATGTTTAGTTTCATCTATATGACAATCACTTAAGAACATCTTTTGAGTTTCCAAGAGGACCTTTATCCATTAGCCGTTCTTCTCGGGTTGGAGACAAATTTAAACAGAGATGATGACATCGAGAAAACAATTATTGTTAAAAACAGAAGAATAATGGTTTCTGTAGGCCCTATTTGAGTGGATTTTTTTAGTCTATGGTCTTCATGACAAATGGATTTTTTATGGCTCAAAATCAGAAGAAGTAAATTGCACTATTCTATCCAAATAAAGTTGAGAAACTCATCAATGGAAAATCATATAGTGTATTATTGGGAAATATATCGTTTCAAAAGCAGTTTCACATATGCCTTTTTCAGTACCACAGTATCATGCTTGTGTTGCAAATAATTGACTTTAAAAAAAATGTATAGATATAGAACCACATCAAGTGCTAGTTGTTTCCGAAAATAGATCCTCCAGCATTTATCTCATTATTCACATCTTTGGGTCAAATGACTAGTTAACTTTGTTACATGGGTTCAGGTACGGGTATTGGGCGCAGGTATGTGTCGAGGAGTTGGATCGGCCTCTGTCCAAAACTTAGGGTGTGGGATGTCCAAAAAAATGGCTATTGCTATGGGGACCCTGCAAAAATATGTTGAGAAGGGGATTAGTGTGTCAAACTTGAGTGATGCAAACGCCAATCGGTAAAACTAGCGGGAGATAGGCTTGCGGCAGGATCGCTCAATAGTCCTTGGTCACAAAGAATAAAAGAGAAAACTGAAAAATAAAGAGATATAAGTACAACCAAGGTCTCCACCTAAGGTTTCAGTAGCTTCTCACCACTAAGGGGGTGTTTGGTAACACTCCAGAAGTTAGATTTTGACTTCTAGAGTATAAATAGAGTAGAAGCCTGTTTGGTAACCTGGTTCGAACTTCTGGAGAATCCATGAGTGAACCGGCTCCAAATGAGCTCTAGAATCCAATTTTTTAGAGCATCAAATAGATGTTTTTCGACTTCAGAGCCCAATTTTGGAGTAAAAATCACCCCACACTATCACTACCACCAACTACCACCACCAACACCACAACCCACCAGCCACCAGCCACCACCGCCACCAACGTCCACCACCCACTGTCGCCACCACCACCACCACCACCACACCGCCACCACCCACTGTTGCCACCACCACCACCACCACCACACCGCCACCACCCACCGCCACCACTACCCACCACCATCCTCAATCACCACCCACCGCCACCACCACCAGCCACCAACCACCGCCACCACCACCACATCTCGTCGCCACCACCACCAACCACCCACCACTGCCAGCACCACCATCCTCAATCACCACCCACCGCCACCTACTATCGCCACCACCACCAGCCACCAACCACCACCACCACCAACTATCACCCACCACCACCACCACCACTACCCCTCGTCGCCACCACCGCCACCACCATCCACTACCACCCACCGCCACCTACCATCGCCACCACCACCAGCCACCAACCACCGCCACCACCCTCCACCACCACCCTCCACCACCACCACCCACCCACCGCCACCCTTCACCAACACCTCCCACCCACCACCACCGTCACCAACCATCACCACTCACCACTAGTGCCACTATCGCCAGCCCCCACCACTACTCTGGAGTCCATGACTAAATTAGGTTAACAAACATGTTTCTACTTCCTCATACTCTTGAATCCTTTTGAAGTTGGAGTAGAAATTTGAACCAGAAGTAAGAATCTCAGAGTTGAAGTTTTATCAAGCAACCCCTAATAGTCCTCTCATTTAGGATTGATAGAGACTCTCCACCAAGGCATCACACCTCACCTCCCACTGATTTTCTCAGCATGCTTGCAAACATTAATTTCATTCATTCGTTAATAATCTTCTAGCAAAACCCAATTACACCCTATTTAATAATTTAGGATAAATCCCAAAATAATCACGAAACTGAAAATAGAAAGTAAATAAAGTTAATAACCAGAATAGCAACTCAAAGATTGCTTGCGGCTGGATTTCTAGTGGCACACTCCAACAAAATAGAAGCTTCTAAGAAAACTCTAGCTTGCAGCTGGGTGGAAATAGGATAGATGCACCTAAGATCTGGTGGCTGGCTGAATCAGATTTTATGAGATCTTTGTGGCTGGCTGGATCTGATCTTGTGAGATCTTTCTGGCTGGTTGAATCAGATCTTGCAAACATTTTTGTTATTGTGTTTAGTTGTAAGGGGGAGGCTCATATGGGCCCATCGGAATTAGTGTCTCCTCCCCTTCTTTCTTATTTTTGGCAATCTTCTAGGGTTCCCTTATATGTTGAATGCAATAGGGAGTTCTTCTTACAATGAAGAGACTCCCAAAGTTATTACATTCTCTTCTTCTACTTTTCCTCTCCTGTATCTTCTTCTTCCTCTCTATATTCTACATGGTATCAGAGAGAGGTTCTTAGCCACTATTACAACATCAGATTTCACTCACTAGTCGCTACTACTGTTACATACAATTTTGATTCATATTGTTACATACAAGTTTTAGGAAGTTGCATCTACACTAAAGTGGGGGTGTATTTGTGAGTGGTACTGCTATCTATTAGTAACGCCAGCTTTGGGTAGTTTATTATATTAGGAAAGTACTTTATATTACTTTATAGTAACGCCAGCTTTGGGTAGTTATTATATTAGGAAAGTAATTTATATTGCTTTATATTTCGTTTAGTAAGTTTTGGATCTCTTTCATTATTTTTCCTTTTATGGACAGATTAGGTCTCTTATATAATCTTTTGTAGCCTATTATTCCAGTGTGAATTTTACATTGAATCGATAAAGTATCCATTGTTTTCTTCTTCTTCTTCTCAAACTTTATCAGTATTCACCCCTTTTTTTTGAGAACATGAAGAAGGATTGATTCGATGTCTGGTGTGATTGGAGATTAATCGATGCAGGTTATTCCTATTGGCAGTAGTCAATCTATCTCTTTAGATTGAGTTTTTCTTGCATCGATATATGTTCTGTTACTATCGATATATTGATCCTGTTGTGATCCATAGTTGAAATTGAGCCTAGAATTAGTTCAGCTTTTGGAGATATTTGCAGTAGACTGTTGATATCGATTTCTGGTTTCTACTTTTCTGGTTCATTTTTTGAAGGAACCTATTGCTAGTTTTCTAGTTCGTGGTTGCCTCGATTGTAAGAATCAATTATTGAAATTGATAGTTGAAATTGATTTATTTTTTTGTGGCTTAAGGTGATTGTTCTAGTTCAAATATTGCAACCGATTTTTGGAGTTCCTTAATCCTTTAGCTTCTCAGTTGGCTGAATCGAGTGTTAAAATCAATTTTTAGAGTTCCTTTTTGGTTCTCAGTTCGCTGAACTTAGTGTTCAAAAAAATCAATTTTTTTTTTCTAATTTGTCATCTTGATTACTGAATCGGTTATTGCTAGCACGTGTTATCCCCTTGTTATTTTCTCCTTGTTTTGAGTTCAATTGCTGAGTCCAAGACAACCATGGCTGAGGTTGTGTCCACCGTGGTTGTGTCTTTTTCCTCTCATCAGGTTACAAAGAAGAAATTGGAAGGACTTAATAATTTCCAACAATGGGGGAAAATTGTTAAGTTGGTATTGATAAGGTGGGATCAATAGAGTCACTTAACCTAGACTAAGCCTAGTATAGACTCTACATGAGACACTGTCGATGTCTAGATTTTGGGCCAGTTGTTGAATTCTATGAATAATTCTATTGTAGACCTTGTTACCCACATTGACACTGTGAAGGAATTGTAGAAGTATTTGAATACTTTGTATTCTGGTTATAATAATCTGTCTTGTATTTATGAGTTATCTCAAGACTTTTATCAGGTGGATCGCCTCTCACCCAATACTTCACGGATTTTAAGCGGATGTATGAGGAGTTCAACTCTCTACTTCCTATCAATTCTGATGCACTAAAGATGCAAGACCAGCAGGAGCAATTGGCTGTTATGGGCTTTTTGGGAGGTCTTGGAACCGAGTATGTTCTATTCGGTCTCAGATTCTTGGTAGTGCCACGGTGGCTTCCTTGGCAAATACATTTTCTCACGTTTTACAAGTCTCTCATGATGGTTCTTGTGACACTACTCCTATGGATAGTTCAACCCTTATGTCCCACTTGGTCTATCTTGGTAGTGGTCGTGGTGGTAACTCTAGTTGTGGTTCTGGCAGAGGCCAACCTCTTGGCGCACCAACTTTTTTCAGATAGTTCAGGTACAACAGTGGGAAACCCGGTCATATCCAACGCTTTTGTTGGAAACTTCATGGCAAACCACCTCAGCAGCAGTTTGCTAATTCCGCTGCTAGCTCTAAGTCTATTACCCCACCTACACCGTCTGAGTGAAAGATGGTTAAGATGATTGATAACGAGTATGCATGTTACAACCAGTTTCAAACTTTACAGCCTTCTTCATGTTCCACTGCTACTTTTGTTCAAACAGGTAATGTCATTGCGTGTTCTCTCATCCTCTCGTTCTTGGATCATTGATTCAAGTGCTTTCAATCACATGTCTAGAGTTTCAGGTATATTTTTTATGCAGGACATTGGGAATTGCTCCTACTTCTGTCATTTCTGTTTCAAAAGTTTTTTTATTTTTTTATTTGTTAGTTTAGTTTGTAACTTCATTTCCCCCTCCTTCACATGTTGGCTCCTTTTTTCTTTTTTCCTTTTACTTTTTTTAGCTAGTTAAAACTACCTTTTTCTGTTTCTGCAGTAGCCTGCAACCCCTTACGTCTCCCCCGCCCCTTGTTGTTCATTTTTTAATTTTCTTTAGTTAGAGAAGTTGTATAACTGTCCATAGGCAGTTCCAAAACTCCTCCCTCCCCCCATCAACTTCTGTCTTTCCTTTCCCCTCTCTTTCTCTTCTCTTATTTCTTAATGTTCACTTTCTGAAATAAAGAAAAAAAACACCTTTTCCCTTCACTATCCATGAAAATTTTGATCCCTGTCCTCTATTTAATTCTTCTTCTTTGTTTCTATTTTGGTTTCCATCCCATTAGTTTGATATCAGAGCTAGGTTGGGTGAATCTCTCTCTTTTTCTTCTTTTCCTGTCTGGCTGTAGCTTTCTTACCCACCTTCTTGGGAAATCTCTCTCTCTCTCTCTCTCTCTCTCTCTCTCTCTCTCTCTCTCTCTCGGATTCTTCTACCTTTAAGTCCCTCTCCCTCTCCTCTTATCCTTCTTTTCCTATCTAACTTCTCTTATCTTGTTCCCTTCCATGTTTTGGAAACCACAAGCCAAAATTCCAAATACCCATATACAATTACCTTATCTCCATTACCGTAACATCCATTGAACTCTTTTACCCACACGATTGCAACAATCAATCGTTCCATCTTATGGAATGTAGAACAACACCAAAGATGCTGCAACAATAATGGCATATGACTTCGACATTTCACTCAATATTATTGAGAGGAGGACATGCATACTCAAAGTTCATCCCCTTTCCTCGTGAATTATTGGAGCTTTTGTACGGCATGGATGAAAATCATAGGGACTGGTTTCCTTGGTTTATCCAAACTCGAGGTCGAGTTTTATTAAAGGGAGAGTTAATGCAAGACATGTGGGGGCTGCTCTTACTTCTGCTGTCATTTCTATTTCAAAAGTTTTTTTTAGTTTTTTTATTTGTTAGTTTAGTTTGTAACTTCATTCCTGTCACACCCCAATTTCGGCTGAACCAAAAGTGTGAGTGAACTAGCTCTAAACCACGGTTCACACCAGAATCTCAATAGACCAACCAATCATTCTCAAGCAGTCTAACATAATCAGAGAATAATAAATAGCAGCAAAATTAATTGATAAATGAACTGAGCTCTATATTGTAAATTAAATAATTATCCAAATTATCCCATCATTCACAAACTTAAATAATAAAAATATTACAATTCAATGTATTGTTTAAAATAAAATCTCCTCTAAAGGAAAACACAAAAGGAACACTCGCATGATGCGTTATGCTAGTCCTCTACTGCCTGAGTGTCAATGGCAGCAACTGTACCGTACGCTGGGGCAGTCATGAAGTCATCAACTGTGTACCCTGCATCAAAATCTGAAAAGAAATAGAATATATTTGGGTGAGTTCACAACTTAGCTCAGTAAGTACAAAACCAATGCAACATACAAAATGCATGAGATAACATTACAATTTGGGTCAGGTATAACTTGCAAGGTGCTATGGTAAGGTTTGCGGCCACCGCAACTCCATGCACAAGAGTGTGAGCACACCCAACAGTCAAGCAACAATCCACACTAATGCTGTTGCCCCACATCACTCACTCCAGTATAGAGATAGAGCTAGAGTCTGGCGGTCAGGCAACAATCCACACTACCTGATACCCTATACCGTATCAATACCTAAACCCCTATTGGCAAGGGCTTGCAAGTGGGTTCTGTTTCTAACCAGTCCTATATGTCAATACAGTATCAATGGCCTTACCCCAGCATGACTCCCTATGACATAGAGATAGGGTTCGAGTTTGGCGGGCAGGGTGAACCACAATCCCACGTCCTCCCCCTGATACCCTATTCATACCAAGTCTGCTAAGGTAGATGGTGATACGAAAAAGGTGTTAGCTGTGGATATATTCAGGGCTCCACTCCCCTTCACATTCCACACACTAACTAAAAGCATACACATGCCTAACATCCAACATCCTAGCATATGAAATGCATGAACAAATAATAATAATTTAAAAACTACATGGCATGTGAATATATATGCACAAACCCCAAGCAATACAATTTACACATAGATTTAATCACAAAAGTTTACTGTTATTTAATTAATTAGAGTTTGGGGTCTTGTCCCTTACCTGTCCCGCGATAACAATTTCGTACAGCGTCACAGGATCTACTCACGTTGTCTACAAGTCCTACATAGTCATACTTTTAGGTTAGAATTCATTTATAAAGGTCACAGCTGGTCAGAAATATGTTTGGTCAAGCAAACAAGGTTCAGAAGGCATACCGGTCTCAGTATACCGGTCCAGTAGAGTGAGACCGGTATGGTGCCACCGGTATATACCGATTGCGGTACATACCGGTCTCATTCAGTGAGACCGATATGTGCCTGCGGTATATACTGCAGGCCCATACCGCATGACCTTGTGTCCAATCGGTATGTCCCGTGGTTTGGATTCGAGAACCTAATCTCGGATCTCCCTCCCTCGTCGGTCTTCGGCTTGGTTTCTAGGGTTTCTCCTAACCCATTCAAGGTCCAAGTATTCTAATGGCCTTCTGATTGTGACTAGAACGTCGTATCAAACCAGATCAGATCTAAAAGAAAAACTAGGCTTTAAATTAAAATCCTAGGATTTTGGATCGTTGCCCCGCTTCACGGCTCCGATCCGAAATCCTATCATGACTAAGAGAATTGAGCACTTACCGGCGGTGTTCGTCGGTTGGCGGCGTGCTCCTACGATGGAAACCCCTTTCTTGAGCGGCCTCCTCTTTCCTTGCTCCTTCTCAGATCTCTTCAGACGGCTAGGATTTTGAGAAGGAACAAAGGAGTGTCTAAGCCTTTATTAATAGTGGGAGACCGTTCCTAGGAAGGTTTCCCACGATTGGAAGCTTTCCAAGTTTTAATTCGGAATGAGGGACCCGCTGGAGTCCGTCTCCAGCCGAAACTAAACATACCGGTCGCACATACTAGTGTATAGAGGTGCGACGACCACCAAACCTTTCTATAGCATATTGCAAACTTATAAACTATACCAAAGATATGAATTGAATGCATGCATATGTTTGTTGCATTGTTTTGTTTGCTCACTGAGCCATGATGTGTGCTCACCCTTTCGACGTCGAATATTTTTAGTTGATGATGCAGGTCCTACTATTGAAGAATATATGAATACGTCGACATATGGATACGTTGCTGCGATGGACGTAGAAGCTGAAGAAGATGCTCATGATTCATCATGCGAGTGCAACCAATGTGTTTTTGCTTAAGTTTAATTATAATTTGAACATCAGATATGTAATTAATTATTTATTTTTATGTCTTGTGGTTTGGAGATAATTGGATTAAATATTTATTTATCACTGTTAGACTCTCAGTTCATTGTCTGTAGAACTTTCACTTATTTATTTATTATCTTTGATTATTAATGTGGAAGGTGTGTGTGGTTTGATATGGTGGATACGACCTATACGAGATCCTGGGTGAACGGTTGGTTTATTGGCGGTTCATCACACCATTCTGGTTAGACCAGAATTGGGGTGTGACAACGCCCACCCCCATGATCACTATCACTAGCTCCACTACTACCCTAACTCCACTCAAGATCATCTGTATCAGTGCCAGCAGGAGGGTCAAACGGCATGGGTGGCGTGTATGGACTCGATACTCTTTTGAGGCTAGAAACTCATCGACATCAGTATCTAAATGGCTAGCCAAATGGGGGTCAGGCATCCCCCTGGGCTCGTCCATCACTGGTACTCCTCTGTCCCGCACCCACTCCACTAATGGATCTTCCTCTTTAGAGTCAAGCTGAAAGATGTTGGCTAGCTCGAGTGAGGTATCATCCTCCTTATCATGGAACATGTTTTGCACCCTTAGCTTCATGTTGTAATGCACAAAGACCAAGTCATTTAGCCGTTGGGAGCCAAGTCGATTCTGCCTCTTTGAATAAATGAGGTTGAAAGTACTCTAGTTTCGCTCACAGCCAGATGCAGAGCATGTGTAAGCTAACACTCTACTTGCTATCTTTTTCAGAGCAGGTGCATCTTTACCATACAACACCCACCATTCAGTTGCATAAGAACAATAACATATTTTAATTTTGTATGTCATTTAAACATAATACATAAAACATAAGATAATTTAATTTCGTATGTCATTTAAACGTAATACATACACGGATCACTTTTGTCACGTTCAGCCACTGCAATGGGGAACCAAAACTCTCACGGGCTTCCCTGAAGGTTTTAATCTACACACAATCGAAAACTTATAAATATTTGCAATTATAATATATAGTTTTGCCATAATTCCAGTAATTGAAACATACAACTCACCTCTAGGTTTGCCAATGTCTGTGCTTGGGGAACTGCTCCAACTTTGCAACCACTAGCTTCACTGCCTCAATGAGTTCTGCGTTCGTCCCAAGTACATGCGTACACTGGTACTTGGGGTTTAAATAGTATACTAAAATATTTGATAGTAGATACGTGGTTAAAGCAAATAAAATTTATATTGGTACATAAGTAACACTAAAGTAAATATATCATCAAATTTACTCACCAGCCTTATGCAATGGATGCATGAGTTGGCTCTTCCATCGGTCATTGATGATCTTTATGTAATTCTTGTAGCCACATGATATCAAAGCTTTAACACGTACTTTCAATGCGTCCACAGCAACATAAAGAAGTGGCATGGTAGGTTTTCGCTCAGTATCTACCAATCTCAACACCTGCACTACAGGATGCAACACCTGACTACCACCTTCACTTTTTGCCAAAAATTTGTTTGAAGCTATGGTACTCTGTGCTTCCACTCCTTGGGGGTAGCTGACTGTCTCCATGAAAATCAATCCTCAGATGCAAACATCGATCTGTGTCCGACCATCTTCGCCTCAAAGCTCTTCAATGCTATGAAGTTCATAGGAAATCTGGTGATGCCTGGTCTGACCAAGTCCTCTCCACATCTCTCCCTGAGCATGTTCAAGGAATAACCATAGTTGTAGATGAAAGTGGTTACTTGTCTTGCTTGCTCAACCACTCTCTTCACTTTACTTATCTTGTCCATTTCCTTCAACATCAAATCAATACAATGGGCAGCACATAGAGTCCAGAAGAGATTGTAGTTGGCATTGTTCATTAACATCTCCCCTACCTTTTTAAAATTGCTGCCGTTGTTCATCACAACCTGGACAACGTTCTGAGCTCCCACCTCAGCCACCACCTGTTGCAATATAGCCCATAAATATAATCAGCATCTTTTCTTCAGCTGATGCATCAATAGACATAAGAAACACCGTCCTCCCATCACAATAAACCATGAAGTTGATGATAGACTTTTTGGTAGGACCAGTCCAACCATCACACATAATGGTTACTCCTAAATCTTTTCAATTCTTCTTCTGGCCTAGAATCCAGTCTTGTAAATCCTTCTTATGTTGAGATAAATAATGAGTCATTAGCTCATTTTGATTTGACCCTCTAATCTCTGTACCTGCCTCAACAACTGCATTTAGCATGCTCTGAAAGAAAGGGCCTCTGGTGGCATTTGCTGGGATACCATGATAAAATGACCTCTTAGAGTAAGAATACCCTACTAACTCCCTATTCTTTCTCCCAAACATTGCCTTTATTTTTTTCTACTTGCTACCTTGCTTCGTAAAGACTCTGGGATCTTGCTATAGAACTTGAACATAATCATCCCATCCTTGTGGCTGAGGCACAGGTTTTTCCCTTCTACTTCGTGATATAGAAAATCAAAAACCAATCCCTTTGCTCCGTCTCTATGGCTCAGGGTGAGCAAATCCACTACTACTGCCACCTACTCCAGATGTACCTGCTCCTACCCGTCTCTTTTCTGCATCTGATCTGAAGGTTTCTTTACTTGCCAGTGCCGCATGGCGCATCTATCTTGCCTCTGCCTCTGTCATATTCTCTACATCTCATCCCTCAGCCTCATGTTCCTCACTGGATTCTGGTATGGTACCCCAAACTGCCTCTTCAAACTGTTATTTTTCTCTTTCCATTGCCGCCCTTCTCTGCCTCCCTCCCCTCAACTATTCACCTATACCCCTGGATATCTCCACAAGACACTGCGGGCATTTGGAAACATCTTTGCCCAATCCACTCAAATGTTGCTTCAGTCTTGTGATGCCGTCAAACTGAAGCTTCTTCCTTACAAAATTACACTAGGTCTTCTTCCTATCACCCTGAAGGGCAGTCCCATTGTCACACCCCAATTATGTACCAACCAGAATGGTGTGATGAACCGTCAATAAACCAACGGTTCAACCAGGATCTCAAATAGGCTATCTCTACTTTTGATAAACCAAAACACATTCCAAATTAATCAGAGATAATAAAGTAAATAGCGGAAGTCTTACAGATAATGAACTGAGTTCTAGTCATGATAAATAATTAATATTTCATTTATCTCCAAGTAACCAAAACATAATTTAATACATATTACAAATATCCAAATACGAAAATTAAACTCTAAGCGTATCCACAGTGAAAGGCTCGCTTCACTACAACAATATGCATTTTTTGCTACGGAAATTTTTCATTGTGTAAAACAATTTTCCGTTGGCAAAAACAAACTCCTACAGAAAAATTTCCATTGTCGTTCCGTTGTCATAAATTCTGTAGCGATTTTCCCCTACGGAAAACTGAGTGCCATGGGTGTATATGTTTTCCACAACAGAAAAGGCATTCCGTTGTCTATAATGTATATTTTAGACAACGGAAAAAGTCCCGTTGTCTATAATAAATATTCCACAACAAAAAAAGACATACCGGTGTCTATAATTAGACTTTAGACAACGGAAAAAGTCCCGTCATCTATAATAAACATTCCACAACAGAAAAGACATTCCGTTGTCTATAATGTAGATTTTAGACAATGGGAAATTTCCCGTTGTCTATAATATTTACATTCCACATCGAAAACCGATATAGCGTGGTTTATAATAACCTTTTTACACAACATAAAAAACAATCCGTTGTCTATAATATTGATTTTACACAACGGAAACTTATATTCCATGGTGTATAATAAACATTACGCTACGGACTAAATTTTCCGTTGGAAAAAATCCTTTTTTTTTAAAAAATTACATTTCTCTACCACCCTGATAATATATCCCACTCCACTAATGGAGGAGTCAGAGGATAGAGCTACATCTGCATTCAGTTCATCATAACATGATCAGATCAGGAGATCCTCAAGTTGGGTCATCTACCAATGTGTAAAATTGCATATAAAGAAGAAAACTCAGTCAACAAAGTCAAATACATATATATAATAAAAAAAATTTATACATATATAGAATCAAAGTTCACAGGTTTTCCTGTGATAGGGCTCTGCTGATGGCAATGCCGAAAATGGAGAAACAGATGGAAATAATAAAATCACGAATCACCACAGGTTTGCAGGACTGGAATCACCACCAGTACCCCAACTTTGGAATAAAACCACAAGGATTTCTGGAATCACCACAGGGGAGAGAAATGAGACACCAAAAAAAAAAAATCTTAATATTCCATTATCAAACCTTATGAGAGATGTAGCCTCTTATATGCATTTATAAAACAGAAAAATAGACATAAAATAGAAGTTTAACTAACCTAAGCTTCCTACTTGACTCAAACACTGAAATAAATAAAGAAAATATAACCTCACAAAAAAGGGAATTCAGTGCAAGCTGTGATTATAACCTCGAAAAATATAACCTCACAATAAAGAAAAATATAACCTCACAAAATAAACTCCCAGCCACACCCCAACACGCAGTCGTGATTAGGTGTCTATCTAAACAGCTTGAAAAACCTCATATATCTAATTACAACTTGGATAAACTTTATACATTTCTTTGATAAACTCTGTGGAGTGCTCCTGTAACATAAACTAATAATTTTTCTTAAATGTGGAGTACCACATATTGTCATTTAATTGTCACATAAGCTTCAGTCTGTTCCTAAGTGACCTAAACATGGAGTGGTTGCAGAAGCAGGGAAGGGAGGCCCTAAAAGTTTGGAGTGGCATCAGAAGAGTGAGTGAGTGTGTGTATAAATATATGAACTGCAATAGAAACATCTGTATTCACAATAAAATACAAAAAGCATTTAACCAAAGAAGAAACCTATCAATATCAAGGACTAATTATGCAACTTCCAAAAAATACTCTCCATTAAAACAAAAATGTTTGTATCATTTCATTGGGGGTTGAGATAAAACTCTTTCTTAAGATTCCGAACTTAAGCATCGTTGCTCAAAGCAAAAAATCCCGGAACAATACAATGATTTCTAATGCTTATTACTAATGACGGATAGCAGCAGGGTGAGTCGAAACCAAGAAGCTTCGTATAACCCTCAAAAGAGTTTAAGGGGTTTGATACGCAAAAGACCCTAGGGCCTCGTGACTTGACCTACAGGCCCCCGCCTCTCATTGTATGATAGATTCGGGTTGATCTCTCCAGGATTTCACGGGTAGAGGTCTAGTGAAGGGCATGCCAGCTCCAAACCCGACCACTTGACATTTCGATATAGGGAAGCAAAA